>JARHVA010008332.1:382500-510695 GCA_037957365.1 Torreya grandis
TTTAATGGATTATGGATTAGGTCATCATGTTTTTGGCATGGGATACATTTCTTGAAATATTGGCTTGAATCAGTTTCCATCATTGGCTAGTAAGATCCAACACCTAGAAATTTCTTTACAAGGACCATACCACTAGTATGAGCACTAAAAATACCATTGTGAAATTCCTTAGTGAATATTCTCACATATTTAGAGTTTAAAAAACATAATAAAGTTCCATCATAACCCCTAAAATATAATTTATTTCTAAGGATGGTAAAATAATAAGGTCATTAGATGAAGGATTTATCATGATTTTAGTATAAGTTGGAGGGATTACATTATCATAGAGGTATGTATATATCTTAGTGCCAAGGGGAAGTAGGTAAAATAAAATTATATACCATTTCATATCTAGGAGTAGCATACATTGGATACATTAGTTGTTCATCAAAGAACTAGCTATGACTATCATTTATATGCATGTCAAGGAGTGAACTAATCATGGCCATGGCATCAGTTGCCCTATTATTGACTTGAGAAACTTGATTAAATTATATGGATTGAAATCAATATTTAAGACTACCCACCATACATTTATAGGTAATTAGATTATCATATTTATCTTGGTATTCATTAGTTACTTATTTGATGATGAGCCAAAAATCCCCAAAAAATAAGAGATGTTGTATGTTCTATTGAATTATAATCTTGAGTTCAAAAATAATATCTTCATATTCTACTATATTAATGATACAAGGGAATAATATATAAAATGATTTTGGGTTGAGATCACCTTGTTGAGTGATGATCAAAATACCTGCCCTCAAACCATGACTTGTGAAATACCCATCAAATTATAATTAGCATTCTAATTATTCATATAAGGATATGATTGATTCATATAAAAAATTCATGGTGAGAGGATTCACATCTATCAATGGTGATTCTTCCAAGTTATCTATAATTAATTTTAATTTTATACATTTTTTATTGGAATACTCTATATCAAACTCACTTAGAAGCATGATCCACTTATCCATTATCCCTATTAGAGTTGATTTGGAAAGAGATACTTAAGTGGATCAATTTTGGTGATGATTTTGGTTTGATTATTGAGCATGTAATAGATATTTTTTTGTAAAATAAAAAATAATGGCTAGAAATTATTTATCAAAGGAAGAATACTTTGGTGCATATGATACCAAGGTTCTGCTCAAATAATACATTGCTATTTATGTTACCTATTCATCATGTTGTGCTAAAAATTCCCTTGACACATATTGTGTTGCTAAATATATACTAGGAGAGGTTTCCATGGAGTTGGTAGAATTATGACTAGTATATTTTATAACTAGAATTTAATATGAAAGGATGACATATGTTTGAAAGATATGATATGAATCTAAAAATGGCTTGGATTTTACCTTGTAAACTTGGAAGATACTTGAGGTTTTTTTGGTGGAGGAATTTATGTGATAGATATGACCTTTGAATGATCCACCTCTATACCTCTTTGTGATGCAATGAAACCCAAGATATTACCTAAATTAACCCCAAACACACTCATATTTGGATTGATATAAACCTTGTATTCTCTCAACCATTCAATTTTTTTTGTGTAGTACTATAGGGTGATCTACTCTAGTTTTGGATTTTTCTAAAATATCATCTACATAGTCTTAAATTATATCATGAAGCATATCATGAAAAATAATTGTTGTTACATGCTGATAAGTGGATCTAAAATTGAGGCTAAAAAGGTATTAATTTATAACAAACTATGCCCCAAGGTGTTATAAATATTGTCTTATGTTAGTATTCAGGAGAGATTTTTGTTTGATTATACCCCTAAAAATTTTCTATTAAGGACAACATCTCAGGACATGTCATGGAATCAACAATCATGTCTATGTTTGGTAAAGGAAAGTCATATTTAGGACATGATTTATTGGTATCATTGAAATCTATGTAAACTATTATCCTTATTAATTTTTTAGAGACCGATACTATATTAAATATCCACTCTAATTAGTCTATTATTCATATGAAGCCAACTTTTAACTATTTTTTAAATTCTTCTTTCACAAGAAGTGTCACCTTTGGATGCATTTTTATGAGTTTATATTTGACTGGTTTTGTAATCTTTATGCACGACAAGGTGATGCATAACTAGTGAAGGATCCAAATCAATCATGTTTGCATATTACAATGAAAACACATCTTAAATTATTTGAGGATTAGATTCAAAATTAATTGTTCTTCTAGATTAAGAGAAGCCATAAGTTTCACAATCTTAGTATGTTCTTTAGTTCTAATATTAATATCAATGATATTTGTAACTAGTAAATTGGATTCTTATTGTAAATTTGTTAGAAGTGGAGGAAGATTAATTTCCTTCTCAAGGTCTTTCTAATTGTGAATGTATTTATTTGATAGTGTAGCGGATGTAGCTTCATCATTTGATATTTATATCAACTGAACTATACTATTTATAAGATGGTGTGGATGATTAGAAGCTATACGTTCCCAAATTATGTAGAATTATCTAATTAAAATAATAAATCACTTCTTATGATCTCTTACTATATGTGATATATAATTCTAAACAATTGAGATATGGCCTTATCTTTCTAAAAATTATCAAGTGAGGGTGGTTTTTGTCTGTCCCATAAGTTGTGGAAAGGGTAACTTGAGGGTCAAAAATACATTATCATGAAATAGGTTGGTGATGGATAATTATTCAAAAAAAAGCATAAATGGAACTCATTTTGGTGTCTAAAGAGGCTTCCTTATATGTGGAAGAAGAGTCACTATCATAATTGCACATACTCACACTAGATGGTTTGAATCAAATACCATGAAAGGCTTCATGTATTGTGGGCATTATAGCTTCAATGAGACCTTGTTTATGGATACCTAAAAAATTTATTTTATATTTGATGATATTAAACAGTGTATTTTAGTATAAGATATTGATTGCTTTGGAAACATGTAACTAGTTCATCAGAATACAACTAATGGGGTAATTATCAATTTGTTCTTCAAAAAGGAACCCACCTTCCATGAAAGAGGTTTTCCCAATCATATGAACCACTTGTGTTTATTTTCTATAATGGTGTATTTCATGATTGTTGGGGTACCTATGATTTTTTTCTAAATAATTAGAATCATGAATTTCATATTCTCCATTACCTACATCCACAATTGAAAATATCAATAGTGTACATGTAGACTTGGATGTGGATGGTAGATTTGTAGATGTACATGGTTGATTGGTGGATGTATATGGTTATAATACTGAAATGGTTGATGATCACCTAAAATAGTAACTTCTAAACTATTATGATAAAACTTTAAAGATTTATGGAGGGGTGTATGGAATGGCATTCATGGCATCGATCCATGGATGACCAAGGAATAGGTTGTATAGGAGATATAGATCAAGAATATGAATGAGGGTTTCTTGAATGATAGGCCCCACCATAAGTGGAATATAGATGGTTCCCATTGAATCACCTCATTGTTATCATATACCTTTATAGTAATGGTATTAAGAGCTAGTGCTATTTTAGAATGTCCCAAATGTTTTATTAAACTTAATGTACACAAATTTAGGCCTGACCCATTATTTATAAAAATCATTTTTACTTTGTACTTGGAAATAAAAAATTATATGTAAAATGGGAAATTATTGGATGAATTCATGGGTGAAATATTTGAATGACCAAAATTAACTTGATTGTTTGAGGTCAAGTTTCCTACAAACATTTGGAAGTTGGATAGATTTATATTTTATGAAACTTTGGATTATTCTAAGATTTTATAAATGATCCCCTTATAAGTGGGAAATGTCTTGAGAAGGTCCAAAATAGAAATTTGGGCTGGCATTTTATCAAGTTGATATATGATGTTATATTTGGCTTCGTAAGTAGGTAAAGGGACACTTGGAAGAGTAATATTTGCATGAATCATAGTAATGGTGAAATCTTGGGATTTAATTATATGTAAAAAAACATGATGATCCATAAAATAAATGTGATTTATTATATAATTAAAGTGGTAATTGGTTTGATTGAAATTGTTTTTTTGGATTTGATTTTTATTTTCCTTAGTATGTCCTTACTCATGTTTTGAGAAGGGATATTGATATATCCATATTTTTTATTGTTTATAATTTGATGCATCATCATCTACTATTATGTCACCATTATTAATAAGATCTTGTATATAGTTTTTGAGTCTCATGCAATAATTTATGGATTGACCTAAGTTGATTTTATGGTAGTCACAATATTCATTATCTTTGTGCAACTCAGGTTTTGGAATATTCTCATTAAAGGGTTTTGTATGGGGTAACTTGATCATTTTTGTAGAAACCAGCTTTAGAAAGACTACATCATATAGCATTCCCAAAGGAATGAATTTTTATTCTCAAATTTTTTGTATAGGTTGACCACTTTATACAAAGATGTTGATAGGTTGTGTGTTTTATATTTATTTGAAATTGGTTACACCTTAAAGATTTAGGGTTTAAGGTTTAGGTTTTAGCATTTAAAGTTTTGGGTTTAAATTTATGGTTTTATGGTTTATGATTTGGGGTTTATCATTTAGTGTTTTGGGTTAAAGGTGTGGGTTCAAGGTTTAAGGTTTAGATTTTAGGTTTTAAGGTTCATGGTTTGGGGTAAATGGTTTAGGGTTTAGTTTTTAGGTATTAAGATATAGGGTTTGAGATTCAAATTTTAGGTTTTAAAATTTAGGGTTTAGGGTTTAAGATTAAGGATTTGTTGTCTTAGGTTTAAGGTGTAGTGTTTAGGGTTATGGCTTATGTCTTAGAGTGTAGGTATTATAATTTATCATTTAAGGTTTAGGATTTGGGATGCAGGGTTTGGGGTTTAGATTTATGTTTTAGGGATTAGTGTTTATGATTTAGATTTTAGGGTTTAAGGTTTGGGGTTTTAGTTTTATGGTTTAAGGTTTTGGATTCAAGGGTTAGGGTTTACATTTTATGATTTGGGTTTAGGATTTAGAGTTTAGGGCTTTGAGTTTGGGTTTTAAGGTTTGGGGATTAGGGTCTATGTTATGCCCATAACCTATAGTGTATCTAGGGATATGTGTGGCTAACTTGTGGCTTATACACCTTCATATTATTTTATTGCATTTATTTAGGTTCCTAGTATGGTCAATCTATAAAATAACCTTTGCTAAGTAGATTATATATAGGAGGTAGTGGTTATACTTTTATCATGATATTATGAATACTATTCTTATTGAATTATTATCGAGGTTTCCCCCTCAAAGTGGCTCAGCCATAATATTCAAGTGTTATTCTCTTTTGACAATTATTGTTGTGGATATGTTTATTCTACTCTTAATTATATGATACATAATTATATTATTGTTAATCATTTATGTAGTTTCATTATAAGTGGTATCAGATCTTGATTTGGGAAAGTTTTTGTCACATATTTTTTTAGATCTATCATCTTGAGCACTATAAGGCTAAAAAAACATAACTTGTGATTTGGGAGGAATTGAATTTTTTCACCTAGATTTTTTTACCTTGTGTAAATTAACAATAATTCAATTTATCTCTACAAGATGATTAAAATGGTATATTCTACCAGTATAATTTTTTAGGTCAAATTTTTCAACATTATGTACACTAAAATTCATTAGATTCATCTTTGTGAGGTGATCACAATGGTATCATATATCGATACATTTTTTGGGTCACAACCCTCTTAGGTTTTGTGCATTGTAGGGCCTAACACTCATGGTTATGGGAAAAGGTAAGAAATGATTGAAAATCCTCACAAAGATGATATGGAGTTAGAAAATTTTGATCCAATTTTTTTAGAGTTATTTATAAAACTTAAGTTAGAGTTGTAGGTCATGGTGTAGAACTATGATCTTGGTGTGGTTAAATGGGATCTCATAAGGCTAAGAGGGGACCTAAGTAGCTTCTTGAATTAATTATAACAAATAAATGGGTGATTGGCCAAAATTTTAACTCAAAATCATAAAATAACTCTCCACCACTTCAATTTGGTTCTTGTCCATCAAATAATCACAATGTCAACTATGGTTCAAAGCGATTATTGCCAAAAGTGTACCTACACAAGTTTGGTGGTAATGAACCAAACACATGGATTACTCAAATTGAAAATTTATTTGACCTACATCATAATTCTTATTCAAAAAAGGTATTCATGGCCTATCTATATCCATAACTTGAGTAGTTTATTTGGTATTTCTAGTTGTGTGATCAAAATAAAAAGAAGGGTCTCTTGGTTTATTGGTCTATATTTTATAGAGAGTTGTAGCTCCACTATCACAATAATGTATCAAAAAATTACTTTAGGAAACTATCTAAGTTATACCAAAATTGGATGGTAACGTATTAAATTCATCAATTTTAGAATCTCTCCTTACATGTGACAGACATAACTAAAAAAAATCTGATTGACCTATTTTTGGGTAGCCTAAAAGATAACATCCAATTTGAGGTTCATTGTTTCATCCTAGAATGTATTTAAAGCCATATCATGGGCATGTATGTTTGAGGAAAAATAGTTGATTAAATGAAGGAATTTTGATAGTATGTGTGAATGTACCATCCCAACATGATCATTTACACAAGCTACAATATTAACACCTCATCACCTTGAATAAAAGTGTGCAAAAGGTTTATGTTTTGGATGTAATAGAAAATGGAGTGGAGGAAATTGATGTTCTAAAAATAGTTTGTTCTATATTAAAGGTACAAATGAGGAGGAAGAATTTGATGAGGCTTCAAAGGTAGGTTTGGAATAGACTAAAGATAAATCTAAAAATTCTCAACCTACTATTTCCTATCATACACATTCAAGAATTACTAATCCTCAAACTCTTAAGGTGGTGGGTTTTCTAAGGAAATAGAAGGTGATTATGTTAATTGAATTTAGGAGTACACATAAATTCATCAACATTAAGCTGGCTACTAATTTAAATTGTTTCATTAACCCAACTCCAAAATTTTAGGTTATGATTGTAGATGGTGGTATAGTCAACTATTTAGTAAAATTCCATAGAATTAAGATTATTATGGGAGACTAATTTCTAGATTCACTTTTTTTACTATTCTCATGGGAAGATATGACATTTTTTGGAGTTTAGTGGGTCACCACTTTGGGCACTATTGTGATGAATTTTCAAGAACTATTTATGAGGTTCCATTCAGAAGGTAGGACCTCTGAACTCTGTGGATTCAAGATAAATATCCACAACATATTAGTTCCCATAGAATGATGAATATTACTATAAAAGGTGCTTAAATATTTTTGGCACATTTATTTTCCATAGAGGTTTAACCAAACAAGGAGTCTACACATCCTAATTTACAAAGGGTGTTAGATGACCATTCTATTATTTTTGGTGACATAACGAAAAGACTTCCTAATATTCATGAATATGATTATGTCATAAAAATTATTCTAGAAGTACACCACCCAACATCATACCCTACAAATATACCTATGCCTAGAGGAGTGAAATTGATAATATGGTACAAGAGATGTTGGACGTAGGAATCATCTGACATAATCAAATAGAATATTCCTCCTTAGTGGTCATGGTGAATAAGAATGATTAAATTTGGAGGATGTACCCAAACTATAGATAACTCAACAAGTACACCATCAAGGATAAGTTTTTTATTCTAGTAATTGATGATTTTATAGATGAATTTCATGGTGCTATTTATTTTACCAAGTTAGACCTTCACTTTTGGTATCATCAAATTTGCATCCATGATGAGGACATACCTAAAACAACTTTTAGAACTCATGAAGGCTATTATGAATTTATGGTCATGTTGTATTGCCTCATAAATAAACCATATACATTTTATATTTTGATGAAAGTTTGTATTAGTGTTTTTTGATGATATCCTCATCTAAAATACAAATTGAAAGACCATTTAAAGCATGTGAAATAGGTACTTTTAGTTTTAAAACAACATAATCTTTATACCAAACCTTATAATGTGATTTTGGTGTCCAAGAGGTGGAGTACTTGGGTCATATTATTTCACATGGAGTGAAAGTTGATCCTACAACAATCCAAGCAATGATGGAGTGGTAGGTTCCCAAGACCCTCAAAAATATTTGAGGATTTTTGGGGCTAACTGGTTACTATCATAGATTTGTTAAAAATTCTGGTATCATTACATCCCCACTCACCTATTTATTAAATAAATACTCCTTCAAGTGGATGAATTCAGCTACCAAGGCATTTAAACGATTTAAATTGATTATGTGGACAAATCCAATTTTGGCTACTACTAATTTTTAAAAAAATTTATTGTGGAGTGTGATGGATTGGGCTATGGCATGGGGAATGTACTCATGAAATAAGGTATACCATTGGAATTTGAAAGTTTCTAATTGAATGGAAAAAATAGGTTCAAACTAATATATGAGGAAAATATAATGGCTATTATGCATGTAGTGAAACAATGGAGACCTTATCTGATGGGTCATCACTTTTAGGTAAAGACTAATCATGATAGTTTCAAATATTTTTTGAAGAAATAATTATCATCTAAATAAAAATATAAATGGGTGACTAAAATGTTAGGATATGATTTTGAAATAGTGTATAAGAAATGAAAAGATAATGTGGTGGCATATACCCTCTCCTAATGACATGAATCAACTAAGACATTTTTATGCACCTTGACCATGTGGTAGGTAAATTAGCTAGAGGAATCAATATTTGAATGGGATAATGATATTCATACCAAGGATTTGATTCAAAATCTATATTAAGGTTTTGATGAATATAAACAAATTACATGGAAAGGTAACACATTATGGTATAAAGATAGATTATACCTCTATAAGCATTCTCTCCTCAAACATAAAATTCTTTCAGAACTTCATGCCTCTACATAGAGGTCATTCCAAATTATTGAAAACATATCATAAAATAAATTAGGATTTATTTTAGGAAGGAATCATTGGGGATGTCTAGAAATATATGGTTGAATGCATGGTATGTCAACAAAATAAAGGTGAAACCATTAAGACCCCCATTCTTTTTCATCCTTTATCCATCATTTCCAATGTTGGGAGGAGGTTTCCATGGATTTCATTACAAGATTACCATGGTCTGAGGATAAAATTTTATCATGGTAGATGTGGATTGAATCACCAATTATGCTCATTTTTTTTACTTATCACAACCATTTTTTGCCAGTACAATAGCTTCTACTTTTCTCAATATAGTTAAGAAATTGTACAACACTCCAAAGATCATTTTAAGTGACCAAGATCTTATTTTATTAGTAATTTTGAACTAAATTATTTTCATGTTTGGGCATCTATTTGGATCATAAATCATCCTATCATCCTCAATATGATGTAAAAATAGAGGTAGTCAATAAATGTCTAGAAGGGTATCTTTATTGTTTTATTTTTGACAAATAGGATAAATGGGTTCATTAGCTTCCACTTATTGAATGGTGGTATACCACTTATTTTCACACTTCTTCAAAGATGTCCCCCTTTTTAACATTGTATGGGTATCACCCCGAACCATCAATTAATATTTGATAGTGCATCCTTAGGTTTGATCTATTGAGGAACACATTCACCATCAATAGGAGGTGTTAGTCAGTTTGTAAGAGAATTTATCAATGGCACAAAATAGAATGAAGCAACAAGTAGATCAACACTATAGTGAGTAAAATTTTCTCATAGGTGATTGGGTCTTTGTGAATTTATAGCCATATAAGTAAATTTATTTGAATCAATAGAAAAAGGATAACAAATAATTATCTAAGTATTATGTCCCTTATCAAATCTTGTAGAAAATTGGTAGTGTGGCTTATTAACTAAAATTACATCTATCCACTCATATACATTTGTTATTCCATGAATCCTTCCTAAAGAAGGTAATTGGACATAGAGTTTCCACTCAAAATTATTTACCTTATTTTTATGAATAAGTCTGAGTCATTATGGACCCTGAAGAGATCCTTCACATGTGTACTAAGCAACTACAAACTAGAGCCATTAATGAGTATTAGATCAAATGGAAGAACTTGGATTTTGAAGATGTAACATGGGAGGATGAAACATTCTTACAACAACATCATGGTTTAATTCAACATTAAGGAAAATATTATTTTTAATGGGAGGGGCATGCTACACCCTTAACCTATAGTGTGTGGTCGACTTGTGACTTACACACCTTCATATTATCTTGTTTAATTTCTCTATATTCTTATTATGGCTAGCTTGTGAAATAAAATTGGATAGGTAGGATATATATAAGAGGTATTGGTTAGTTATTTATCATAATATTATGAATTATATTCTTATTACATTTTTGTGGATATTTCCCCCTCAAAGTAGCTCATTCATAATATCTAAGTATTATGCTCTTTTGGCAATTATTGTTATGGATTTGTTTATTCTGATCTTAATTATATGGTATACAATTTATTTTGTTGAATCACCTAAGTAATTTCATTACATTTTATGGATTAGAGCTTAGGTTTTTTATTTTAGAGTTTGGAGTTCAAGGTTTTATTGTTCAGTCCAAGATCCCTATCCAAAAATGCTCATGAGATTGAGCATTTTCAAATAGAATTTTGGGAAATACTAATGGAATTTCATCCTCCATTTTAGTGATGGTTTGAAATTAGCCTAGGATATGGCTATGGATACTTGTCTTCACAATGGAGCCTACATGGAATAATCTCTAAGAGATGAAATATCATCACTAGTGGTTTAAAATTGATAACCAAAAATGATTGAGTGAAATATTTGAATCTATTATGGGTATCTAGGCACTTTACTCCCAAATTTTTAAATAAAATGGAAAGGATAGTTTAATTTCAAAAACAAACACAAAAGGAGGGAAGGTTAAGGGATTAAAATAAATTTACATAACCAAGTGAAATTAATGATTTAACAATTGAGTTCAACACATCCACCATAGTTATAACACTATTTATTGAGTCTCACCAAAGGCTTTAGCTCCAAGGCCACACAATGGGAAGATTCTATGGAAGTAGATTAAGAATTATTAATTTTTAAATCCTCACTAAATATAAATAATAAAATTATATAGTAAATCAAACATAAACTTTCCAAAATAATTGGTAGGCTACCACACTAGTTATTGGTATTATGAAGAAAATGAGAGGAATTCACAAAGAGTTTACGATAAGTAAGAACATCATAGTCATTACATTCATAAAGTAATAGAGTCTTATAAAAATTATTTGGGCATTAATCTTCACTTAGAACTAAAATTAAATATAATTTGATAAACAAAACATGTGTCACTTGAAAGAGCCGACAGTAAAATTCTTTAATATAACTAATTATATTACAAAAATAAATCTTGGCCAACTCTTTAAAATTCAAAAGGAGGTGAAAAAAACTATAGGATAAATCCTAGCTTGATTTTGACAACACTTTTTAGATAAAAATTTCCAACCTACAAACTACAACATGGTTTTACCTTTATAGATAAGGATGGGATTCACCCCAAAGTAGCATGAGATTCCCATCTTGGGTCGTGATAGCCACTCCTACTAGTTACACCATATAATTTAAAAAATAGATAAAATATCCTTAATCTTACATAAAAAAAATTTATGGTGGACCACTCAACTAATACGTGTATGTGGCTTATAAGAGCCAACTCACAACTACTTTGACTTCACCAACCTAGCTTCCAATGTAGCTACCACAAGGTCAACTCTCAGTCTAGGTTAGTGACATTCATTGAGGGATATTTGAAGATCATCTCATCTTGGGAAACCAATATTTGGTATATCGAGAGGGGAGTCTCTATAGAAACTTAGAATTTTGACACCTAGCTAATACTCATTATAGATTGCATTAAAATCTTGAGAACAAATTGAGATCCATCCTAGTTTATCTTGGCCACATTCCCTCATGACCCAGTTAAAGTGACCTAGATGAACCCCAAATATTCCCTTATCTATTAGATTACCATTTGGATAGAACAATACCAAGATATTGAATTCTTTTAAAAAACCCAATATCTTCCTTTTGCCATCTTTCAAGGGTCCCACCACCATTTTAGATAAGGAAAACCACTTCTCCATTATAGTCTTCATGGTCTTGGTGTAGGTTTGATATAAGCCTAAATATGAAATGGGCATAAATTTGAGCTCTGAGAACATTCCTTTATTAATCATAATATTAAACTTCTATCACTTCTCATCAATTATAATGACCCTCTCTAGATATTCCTAGGTCTGATGGATGAGCACCTAGGTATCTTCCATAGTCTCTGCCACCTTCCCCAAAGTGGAGAAAATTTATAGGAGGGAATTATTGATGTGCACAATTAATATATTGTAGAAAGAGATCTTAACCTATGCCTTGTAAGTAGTGGCATCGATAAGAAGAGGTAGAATGGAAAAAGTAGAGGGAGTGAAGGATGAAAGTAATGGAGGAGGAGGTATGGGGGCCAAAGGGGACAAAACAAATGGTGAGGCTCATGGTAACATCTGTACCCACCACTAACTTTGGGTTATGCCCACCTATAGGATGATAATCCTTGAGGGGGTGTTTAGCAAAAGGGATGAGATTGGATAATTAAAGTTGAATCCATGGGTAGTTAAGGATATGGCCAAGAGGGTTGGGAAATTTTGAGATAGATAAGGCTTATATAATATATGTTGGTTGGAAGAACCTATCTCTAGTCACCTATATATCTTAATTATATGGGTCTAACCCCTAGATAGATAAAATATATAGGCTTATATCCATATAGAGGGGGTACCCCACAAAGTCTATAAATAGAGATAGAGTTTCACTACCACTAACATTAACATTGACACAAAATAGTATATCTCTAGATCCATACCATAGATAGGCTCTAAATTCTCAATGCCCCATCCCCCTTCAATACTCACCCTATTCCAAACATAGGTTTTGAGCATTCTCATAGATGCCTTAGATTTCTCCCACTTACTTTTTTCCAAGTTTCATCAGGTCATGCTTCGATGTAAAAGGGGGTTGGGGATCTATGAGAGGAGATAATGGGGTGAGTGATATAGGGGTTAAAAAAATTGGTATGGGAGGGAAAATTAGA
Source organism: Torreya grandis (assembly GCA_037957365.1). Lineage (NCBI taxonomy): Eukaryota > Viridiplantae > Streptophyta > Pinopsida > Cupressales > Taxaceae > Torreya > Torreya grandis. Next base: position 395,605 of record JARHVA010008332.1, read on the forward strand.
TTATTTTGTATATGCACCATGGGATAGGCATGAACTACCTTTCACTTCTTCCTTATCCTTTTACTTAGGTCTACTTTAAATGCTACTATGGAAGGAGTCAATGTAACAAGTTTTATAGGGGATGATTGTGATATTTGATATTTTTTTATAGAGATTATAGGAATAACCCTAGTAACTAGAGATATGTATATATGTTTACTTACTCTTTCAATAATTTGGGTGACCAGCCAAGATGGGGCCTTCACAAGCACATGTATTTGAGGCATGGTTAGTGGGGGTACCAAAAAACTTATGAGTTGGGTAATTAGAAGGGGAATATGGAAGAAAAGAAGGTAGGAAGCTAGGAATGGTGGAGGCCATGGATGTTTGGGTGAAGAGTATTTGAGGTGGAATTGGGAAAACGGGTGATGATATAGAAGGCAAATAGAAAGATGAGGGAGTGAGGAGAGCAAATTGTATTATTTCCTACTATTGATCCTATTTTGAGCTTATTTTTGGGTTATTTTTTATTTCAAACCTTAGATATTAGGTGGCCTAGGGTCAAGTAATTTACTATGGATCCACCTATGCTTAGGAAAATTGTCATCAAATCACATGAATTTGACTTGGTTGTAGTCGAGGTGCCTAAGCTTCTATAGGTGGAGGAGGTGGAGACATGGTGGGGGAAGCCACTAGTTGTGGGGAAAAAGGTGGAAGGATATCCTATAGGATTATTAAAAAAATTATAATGGGGATTTGATGTGACATTACCTAAATACTGACCAAATGTAGAGGGGGTTTGGGAGGGCCTTGGGAACTAGACCTTCTTAAACTTATCTTTCCTATAGGATTTAATCCTTGTAATAACCTCTTATTCATTTATAGCATTTAGGTATAACTCATAATCATCTTCCATTTAGTGGCCTTAATTGAGGTTGAGGTGATCTAATTACTTCTCTAAATTGGCTTAGATCATGCCCTGTGGGTCTCAGCTCCATGGCTTAGCCCTACCCAGTGCTAAAGAGTCCCAGTCAACTATCATATTTTATAAGGAAAAGAGTGGTACACATGATACCTGATGATTTTGATAGCTAGGTTGGCCTTTTAATGGTTATTTATACAACATCCAAAAAAACTTCCACCAATTGATAAAAAAATTGACCACTATAAGATGATTTGAGATGTGATATGTTAATAATAAAGTATATTTAAGGATGCATGTGACCTAGATAATTGTGTGATCTTGAATATACCATTACTCTTCAATGGGAGCCATTGAATCTATAAATTATTATAATATACAAGGCATAATGGGCTCCTTAATCACATTATATACCATTGGGTATAAGCATTCATAAGTATCTTGGATGTTATTTATGTATTGTTGGACATATAATTTATAAAAAACTACATATACCACAAGTCCATTAAGAACCCATGTAGGAAAGGCATAGGTCTTGAAATTTAGTGTCCCATAGAATGTGTCTATGAGATATATCATCATGTAAAAATATCCCCTACCCATGCATCTGCAATGTCTAGAACCACATCATAATTAACCACTCATCTTAGGTTGAGGAATTGGGAGTCATTAAGGATCATATTAAACAAAGGTACCCACTATTCATTGATGCAACAGTAATTTAGAGCCCTAAGCAACTATTTCAATAGTATCATGCTAATTTGGATGCCTTCATTGAAAGTGCATACCATGTATGTATTGACATCTTATTTAATAACCCATTTAGCATCTGATTTCTCTACTCGATCCTAAAAGACATCATATATTTTTAAGGTGTTAGTCTAGGTCTTCACCACTACCAAGTCATTTGAAAAAGTGGGGTTTGGGATATTATATTAAGTATTATAAGTCATGTTTGAGATGTTGGCAATCTAGTGCTTAGAGCTAGCTAGGTAGACCCAATTGTGAACACTATCCTTCACCTATCTATTAGGGAAGACTTTAGTGTTGGTCATAGCTTATTGCAGGGCATACTTTTGGTATGCTCATAAGGCATCTTCAAACATAGATTCATCATCATCATTGGTAATTGATTATTTGGGCACCATATTAATGGCCTTGAATATTTAATTATAGTGATTAAATTGAGTCAAACCATCTAAGAATAGAGTATCTTTATACTCAAGCTTAGCCTTGGGGTCTAAAGAGGAAGTGGCCATTACTATAAGATGAAATTTGGCAAAAAAATTAGGCTAAAAGAGAAAGTGGTGAAAGCAACAGGTGGGAGAAGAGAAAAAGGATGTTGAATTTGGTAACTTAGAGATATAACAACTATTGAGCTTTCCTTGGGACACTTATATAAACTAACATTCATCCCCATACATTAATGGCTCTTGATGGCTCATCTATCATGGATTTAAATATGAATGGGTGGCTTAATCATCAACTTAATTTCCCAATATGGAGTTGAATTTAAAATATATGATTACATGACATGTACCCGATCTATTAAAGGTAATGTGACATTTTTAAATTATCCAATCAAGATCTAGTTCCCCACTTCATCAATGTCTAGAGTGGGGTAGGTGTATGACCCTCTCCTCCTTAAATTATCCCAAGATATTTGAGTTCACACCATTTGTCATATCATAATTGGTCTTCAAATTAATGGTTGAGATCCAAGAACAACTCAATAATTAGTTGATATATCTTTAGGGTTATATGAGATGTCAGTTGGTGACATGAGGAATCCTTTGATTAGCCACATTGTGCTTGTTGATTGCATAGGGCTCTCCTAAGTTTTGACAAATGTATCAGGCTTAAGAGACTAATGTGTATGAAAATAATATTCATGGTACTTACCAATGACATCAGACCATCCCAATATCTAACATCTCTATTAGATTGGGAGCCTAAACACTATGATAATGGTCACATGGTGATTTATTATTGTGAAATATCTAAGTATCCCTTAGTTAAATATCCCAAAGTCATGTAGTGTTAAAAATTCAACATGTGGAAGGCCTTGTGGAAAATTTAAAAATTGACTAAGTAAAAGTGAAAAGATGAATTATCAATTAACTACTTACCTTTCCACCAAATAGGCTCTATAATGCCACATGGGACTTTGGATTTAGATAAAATATGAATAATATTGAGACTTCAAAAACCTTTTAGTAAGGGTAGGCCTAAAAAGTTGGCATATTAAACATTTAAGGCAAAAATGACCATACTAATCATGGAATATAGATGAAATTCATCTTTGTCTCTTTCATAAATATATGAGGCCTTCTAATTCGATCCATTATTCATTATCTAAATCATTTTATCAAGGATAAAAATAAATAAATAGGGTGACTTGGTATTTTAGAGACTTGTCACAGTTAGAGCCAAACAAAAGTGAGAATGAGTCTAGGAATTTTGTTTACAAGTTTTTAAAAAGAGGGGTCCCCTATTTCTTACAAAACAGGGGAATGTTGGCCAAAATAAATGGTGACTTTTGTGTGGAAAGTGGTGACAAGAATTAGAACCCAACATGCTAATCCTTTGTTCTTGCATAACACAAAGATTGAAAAGATATCCTTAGACACATTAGAAAATAAGGTTTTAAAGTATGCAATAACAAGTGACATATTGAACCCTTACTATATATAATACCACTAGTGTATGTAAGGATTGATGTTTAATTAATAATTTATCCTATTATGGACTTTATTTAAGTAATTGAAGTTGACCCTCTCATCCTTAAATTCTCCTAGGAGCTTAGAGTTCACACCGTTTGTCACATCCTAATTGGTCTTCACATTAATGGTTGAGACCCAAGAATAACTCAATAATTAGTTGCTAAATATTTTGGGTGAGATGAGATATTAGTTGGTGACATAAGGCATCCTTTGATTAGCCACGTGGTACTTGTTGATTGCATAGGTCTCTCCCAAGTTTTGACATATCTATTAGGCCTAAGAGACTGATGTGTATGGAAATACTCTTCATGGTGCTTACTAATGACATCAAGACCTCCCAAGATATAACATCTCTATCAAATTGGAAGCCTAAACACTTTGATAATTGTCATTTGGTGCTTTATTATTATGAAATATGTAACTATCCCTTAGCCAAAAATTTTGAAGTCATGTAGTGTTGATACTTTGACATGTGGAAGGCCCTATAGAAAACATAAAAAATGACTAAGTGAAAGTGAAAGTATGAATTATAAATTAACTACTTACTTAGCCACCAAATATTCTTTGTAATTCCATATGAGAAATTTGAGTTAGATACTTTATGAATATGATTGAGACTTCAAGAACTTCCAAGTAAGGGTAAGCCTACAAAATTAGCATATTAAACATTCAAGGCAAGAATACCCATACTAATCATGGAATATAGATGGCATTCATCTTGATCTCTTTCATAAATAGATGAGACCTTCTAACTAGATCCATTAGTCATTATCCACATTATTTACTCAAGGAGGAAAGAAATAAATAGGGTGACTTGGTATTTTAGAGACATGGAACAAACAAAGCCAAAAAAAATGTAAGGAGTCCAAGAATTTTGGTTACAAGTTTTTCCAAATAGTGGTCCCTCATTTGTTATGAAAAATAGGTCATGTTGACCACAACAAATAGTGACTTATGCAGGGAAAGTGGTGACAAACACTAGAACCCAACATGGTAATCCTTTGTTCCTGCATAACACATAGATTGAAAAGAGATCCTTAGACACATCAAAAAATAAGTTGTTAAATTCATGTGATAACAAGTGACATATTGAGCCCTTACTAAATAAAATACCACCAATGTGTGTAAGGAGTGAATTTTCAATTAATAATTTATCCTATTGTGGACTTCATTTAAGTAACTGAAGTCAAACTAGGCATCATATTTATTTGGGAGTGTTAATGATCTCATGGATTAGAGGGGAATGGTATGGGTATTTCTCTACTACCATCCAAGTGTAAATAGCCTCAAATAATATACCTATAGTCTCATTTGAGGCCTTGTTGCACTACCATCTAGGCTAGAGAGCTTGCAATAGAAGTTGCCTGAATAACCCTTTTGAGGAATAATTAAAATTAAAATTTTAAAAGTTTTTCCAATCTTCTTTCAAGGTTCCTTGCAAAGAGATTTAGTAGTCTTTTTCCATTGAGGGTTTGGGACAAAGCCAAGGGTGGTAGGATAAATAATAATATTTGAATATATATTTGACTTTTAATTAGCTTGAATGGTCTCATTTTTTACAAAATGTTATATTAAGTATAGCTTGGTGGCCTTTATCAAGGTGAGATCTATTATAAAATCCACTTGCTTAAGTAAGAATCATTGGCCCTTGAGATCTAAAATGTTAAAAACTCACTCATCATATATGTTTTGTCTAGATCGAAGACTCAACATTGGTTCTTTATATTTTAATAATGTTTTTCAAACTTTGGTCATCACTTAGAGTGGTTATAGACTTCTTTTTTGTAGGAGGCATCATTTTGTCAACTTTAATCATGGGTATGATTTGGGGTAGGTGAATGTTACAAGGAAAAAACCAAATAAACATAATCAAAGAATAAGGAAACTACAAATAATATGAAAATCAAATACACAATTAAAATAAACTAACCTACTATATACATTACCATGTCCCATCTAGTCTACTATGAAATTACACTAGATGAAGCAACTGAGAAATAATGTTTTAAGAGTTATCTATTTACTAGCAGTGGTAGGTCATTGCCTTCTAAGTCCTTAAGGTGAAAGGCATCCTAGCCTAGGATTTATGCTATCTAATAGGTGCCAACTATAGAGGATTAATATTTGAGTGTTAGCCATTTTTTTCATGGGATTTATCCCATATTCATAATATATCAGAGATCCTAAAGGTCATAATTTTATCCTTATTGTCTAACCATCATTTGATGATACCCTGATGCTTTTAGAAGATTAATAGAGCTTTGTCCCAAGATTCCTCTAATTGAATGATATCTAATAGATTGGAATTCACTTTGTCATCTAGTTCCATGAAATACTATATGCATCTATAATTTATAAATCTTAATGTGACCAACATAATTGGATCCAATACATAGACTAAAAGCAAATGAGATCTCTTAAGGGCTTATTTATACTTGGTATAGTCAACCCATAGAGAAAAATTTAGTAATGAGTGCCACTCTTGAGTATTCTCCCCTATATATTTATTAATGGCATATATTAGATTCTTATTGGTGGATTTTACCAATCCATTTATTTTGGGATAGTTATCAGATTAGAACCTCAACATGATACCATTATCATAAGCCCATTCAGTGAATTTTGTGGACTGGAAAGTAAAACTATTATCATAGACTAGAGAGGGAGGGAATCCAAAAATAGGACTCTATTTCTCTTTAAAAGGTTTCCCAAGCATTGATTAACCAAAAGGGCATTTTCTTGTAGGAGAATGTGCCCCATTTAGTGGTGAACGTGATTTTGGCCTAAAATTATAAATTCCAAGACCTAGTTATATCCTAAAAAACCATCCAAAAAGGACATCATCTAGGATATACTCACCATTTGGATCACTTCTTCAAGGGAAGGTAATGGGATATTATCTTTGTCTAAATTTTGGTTAAAATTTTATAACTCTACGTATATGTAGATTTATGAATTTTTATTTTGCATGGGCACTAGGTTGGCCATCCAAGAAGAGTGGTGAACTAGGAAAATTATACTAGCAATGAGTAATTTATGGACCTCATTATGTATTAAGGGTTCCATAATCTAGTTTATCAGTCTTTTCCTTTGTCTAAACTATCTTTATTCTGGCTTGAGAAGGATAGTATGAGTGATCACTCTCAAGTTGAATACCTTAATGTCTCTATAGGCCTAGATAATTATGTCCTTATATCCTAGTAGTAGTTTTCACAATTGTTCAATCTTGGAGTTTTTCTAGTTAGGGTCCACATTGACTATCTGGGGGTTTTGTACCAAATTGAAGATGATGAGATGACATTTCTAGCCTTCTAACTTAAGCCTCATTATTTGGAATGTCAGGTCTAAAATGTAAAATTATCTCTCTAATGAAATCATCCCCTTTGGGATCTAACTCCCATGAAAATTAAGGATCCTATCCTTGTTTAGATCATTATTGGGGTTGTCCTTATCTACCTCATCAATGATTTAGGTTTAAAATACCCTCATGTTATTAATGAATAGGTTTAATTATTGGTCATATTAAAATACTTAAAAGTTAATCACATTATCAGGGATAAAGGGGTAAGGGGAAAGTTCCATAGATAAACCCTACAACTCAATGTCATCTATGGGGATAAGCTCACTAATATAGATGCAAGTTAGTAACTTGGTTTCCCTCCATAAGGATTGGGATGAAATTAAATGCACTAAACACTTAAATTAATTCCAAACCTTAGTTATTATACCTTTTTAGGTATGATAGTTTGTATTAAAATTTACTCGTGATTTAGTTGAATACCATCTCAGAGTTGTTGAATACTTTGATATTATTTTCCTTATGTTTTAATGTAAATTGTATTATTTGGATTAACACTTCATAATTTTCTATATTATTCATGCATGGTAACTACAACCTATATGAGGTTAGGTACTTATTCCCCTATGGGTCTATTAATAGAACACCAACCCCACTAACTTATTTATAAGGATCCCTATATACATAGATAAATCATATGCTTGATAAGATTGATTGGTTATCAGTTGTATCTTTTGCTAGTTTTATACCTAACATATATATTCCTAGGTTTGAGGATGTCATGTTCACTTTTTCATTGATAGAATTTGTATACACATAATATTTTCAAATTTTTATTTATTATTGACACTTTGTATCTTTCAATAACCTATTGAGTCCCAATATATTTGAGTGCATCACTTAAGGGGTACACCAAAAAAGGGGTAGGCAGACCAACAGTTCTTTGTAAGATTATTTTCCCTTTTGCCACTTACCATCTACACACTTATCTACCAAAACCATTTACCCTAAGCTTATTCTTCTCAATCCTACCTATTCTAGTCTTTTCCTCCTTTCATTCCTCCTTTTATTTCCTTAACATCCTGTTGATGCAAGAGATGGCACCTTTGGTAGGAGGCTGAGCTCCTACCTTCTCTTTGCAACTATGGAAACTCCCCTCTCACTTGTGGGACTAGTGAAGGTGGAGGGGAGAGTCTCTAGATAAGGGCTAGCTCCCTTTGATGCATCATGTTCATTCTAGCAAGTGATAACACATACATATATATAGATATATTGGGGGGGGTGAAAAGGGAGAAAGATGCAAGAAAACAAACTACTCTAAAGAGGTGATGCACCAAAATAAGTTGACCTTCTCACATCCACACTTTAAATCAGACATACACAAACATACACTTCACACTTGGTAGAAGGACCAGACTACAAGAAACTAGTAGGGAGGCTTTAATGGAAAATATAGAGAATAGAGATTCACCAAGGTGCTGTGAAATGCACACTATAAGTAACTTCCTCTAATTTTCACTTCCAAATACCGCTCTCTTCCTATCAGCTGTAGAGATGGCACCTTGTAGATAATAGATATACTAGTGTTGAACTTATGAAAGCATCAACAAATAATGACTGAACACAAACAAACACTCAAGACATACTTAGATATATCTATCCAAGATAGAGGTAAAAAACTATGTTTATTGATTCAAGTGGAAATTTTGCCAGGGCTACACCTTACAAATGTGAAAGATGTTTCTTAAAATGACAAGTCTTCAATATATAGGAGAAGCAAGGAGGCCCATTTGGCACTCCTTTTTTACAAGTGGCCTATCACATCCCTTCATTGGGAAGAACAAGTCACTCAAAACATTAATGAGCTATGCACTTTGTTTGTTTGAAGTCTGCCTTTTCAAGGTCAATACATGGTTTGTCTACTCATATAATGTAAAATGGAGAAACGAGTTGCATTACTAGCTGTTTGTATCCCCAATGATAAATTCATAAGAATTATTTCACCTACTGAAGTCACTTCTCAAATTGGGTGCACTTGGACTAATTGCTTGCTCGTTCCATGCTTGTCTCCTTGTCCTTTCTCAATTTTGTCTCTTCTAGCTCCTTCAGCCCTCAGGGGTAAATTCTTAGTGGGTCGCTACATTCTGGCCCCTTGGTTAGCTCTCTCTCAATTTGAAAACAAATAGCCATTTTGTTTTGCTAACTTTGACATTTATACGACTGTCATTGGTTTGAAAACCAAAGGCTAACTTGTTTTGTTAATTTTGACGTCCTCTGGGACGTCACTTTCCTTGTCAAAATGTCATCAGGTCTTCATGGCTTCTCTACAGCTTTGCTTCCTCTTAGCACCTTTTCAGGGGAAGGTGACCCTTCAGCTCTTTGAAAGTGTCCCCTTTGCATTTCGTTGAGAGTCCCCTGTAAGGGCACCTACCCTTCTGGGTCCTTTGACAGGTCCTTTGGTCCTTTGGATTTTTCCCTGAGTCCCTGTAGATAATTTTCTTGGGTTTTGTTTGTTCTATGTATTTTCCATAGGCTTTTGTCTATGGACATTTTCTTGCAGACAAAAAGTCTATGGAAATTTGACCTGGCCTTTGCTTTTTTGATTTGAGCTGTGCTTAAATTCCTTTAGACCTTTTATCTGAAGGAATTCCTTCAGGCAAAAAGTTTGAAAGAATTCAGGACTTATTCAATTTTGACAAATTTAAACTTTGAACTTTGAACTTTGAACAAAATTAAACTTACCCAGGTCCTTTTCCTTTGAAGTGCTTACCCTCCGCTAGGGAATTTTGAACTTGAAGACTCCCCTTTAGCCAAGGGCATACCCTTGAACCAAGCCGTTGAACCAAAAATGGTTCAAGGGTTCAAGGGTTTAACCATTGCACGCTGATGAACTAGTGAACCAAGGCCGATGAACTTCTTGCTTTGAACCAAGCCTATTGAACAAAAAATGGTTCAACCATTGATGAATCGAGAGGTTGAACTTGAAGATGGACCTTTTGAACCAAAGGTCACTGAACCACTTAAACCAAGCCATGAACCAAACTCATTGAACTTGTGCAACTTGAAAATGATTGGCATGGATAGCAAGGGAAGAAGGCAACCAAAATTTTTGCCTGGGGCAAAATTTGATCAACAAATTGGTGACTATTAGGGGAAGCATGCCTTCTATACTTAGAAGCTAGTTGCCTTGAAAATCCATTGGGCATGGAGTTAGATTGTAACTTTTAAAAAATAGCAACAGCCCCAATAAATTTAGATCTAGTCACACAGATCTACCTCCAAGGAAAAGAAAACACACACAAGACTAAGATTAAAAATTGCTTGTGCAACAACACTTAGGGAAAGCAAGAAAGAAACTAAAAACAAACTACTATATATAGCTAACTAGGAATATTTTCTTCCCTCCTGGATCAAAAGGAAAATTTCTTAAGTCCCCTTCTTGGAAAGAAGACTTATGGTGGCAGGCAAGTAGCTGAATGAAAAAGAGAGTTCGTGACCTACTCCTCTTGCCTATCACCTGGTTTGGCTAGAATCTAAGTGGATCAGATTCAAACATGCTCCCAACATATGTGTACTCTATTTTTTCTTGGAAGCTTGTTGAATGCTAGTTCATCATATTGGTGCTCTTCACCAAGAAATCAATGGCTGCTGGCTCATCACCATAAGCCCTTTGATCTGCACATTCCCTCTACAATGTATCATGGTCTGACTTGTTTCTTTCTACCTCATTAAAGACTCTATCAGACTCATCCTCTACTTCCTTTTGGCCTTCTTGAAGAAGGGTGACTGTGGTGATGTCTAAAATAGACTCAAAAAATGATTGCTCATCCCACAAAACATCACCTCTCTATTCAAAGCTCTCTTCTTCAAGGCATTCCTCCAGGAAGATAGACCTCTCCTTTTCCTCCTCAAAGATCAGGACCTCTAGATGTTCAAAATTATCCTCCTGGTCCTCCTCCAACTTAGGTTCCTTAGTGTAGTCATCCTCTTCATCAAAGTAGCAAGGAAATTCATCAAACAGAGGGGAAGAGAGCTCAACATGCATTTGTTCCTCCTCGTATTGCTAGAACATATACATATATGCAAGACATGCATCTTCTCCATTGCTAATAAGGTCTTCACAAAGAGCATTGATGATGATTTCTTCTTCATTATCACTCATGATAGCCTCTTGAAGAAATAAAGATTGGATTTTCTACTCCTTGCCCACCTCTTACAAAACAAGTTCTTCCTTGAGAAGGGGTGAAGTGGAGAAAACATGTGGAAGAGGAGGCAGTCCTTGAGCTAGAATCAAATAATTCTCCTCCTTCCACTTGGTCAGCACTTCATCAATATTAGGTATGGCCTAATAATTCTCTTGGAAATGGGTAGATGGGGTGTGTTCAAACATGGAATGTGTTGTTTGGTCTGAACCGTCCATCACACATTGGCTGAGGAATCTCTCTCTAGATTCCAAATTTGCAATTCTCCTAGCCAAATCTTCTTGGAAATGACTTTCCTAGATGTCACCAGCATCATCATCAGCAGGAGCAGTCTCAAATTCTTCAAGGTTTTGAAAAAAAACTTGCTTTTCCTCCTCCATGCCCCATGATTCTACTGTCTTTCCCTAGTTTAGGATCTTGGAATTGAAATTTTGCTCTTGTGAACAGGAAGCAACTTTGTTTTCTCTAAGGTCCTGGGGATCCTCCACAAGGTCTAAAAATTCAAACTCTCTTTCAAGAAGTAGCTTCATCCTAGCCTCTAAATCTTAAATTTTCTTGTCTAGATTGTCCTAAAAGAGTCTTTCTTGGAGGTCACCAGCATGATCCTCTTCAAATCTCTGAGCTAGTCCCTGGCATTCCTTCCTCCAACCTAGAATCTGCACATCATGTTGAAGGGCTTGGGGAGGTTGAGGAATGTTAGGAAGACATGGTTGATGTGTTGGAGGAGTCTTTAGAAGAGGGACATGATGGCTAGTGGTACTCCCCCAAATGGAAGATTCACAATCTAAGGAGTTTAGAAGGTTCATCTCCATGGGAGGTTGTTCTGATGTCTTCTAGTGTTGGAAAGCTAGGCATACAAGATTGAGAGTGAATGTATTTGATGAGCTAGAGAGAGCAAGTACAATCTGATAGAAAGGATTTGTCATAAAAAGGGGGCTTTCTTCAGATTAAGAGGGGGCATAGAACGCTGACTACCTTGAATAAATGGATTTTTCCATTTTTCTACCTCCTCTTCCATGGATTGAAAGGCTTGTGCTTGCCTAAACAAACACTCCTCTTCATACGTCAGCTCCTACTGATATTTGTACTGCTCTTCTAGTCTATTAATTTCCAATTCTAGGGCCACTTCCTTTATCATTGTAGGGCAACTAGGAGGGCTGCTTGAGGGGATTGCATAAATATTTGGAGCCTGATCGAAACCATATGAAGGAAAACAAGACCCATGATTTTGTTCAAAAGAAATATACATATAAAGAGTGATTTTTTATGGCACTAGACTGCTTAACCAATAGATATAACTCAAAGTCACCAAATGCTAAAAATATTTAACTTGTTGTAATAGGACTAGCATCAATCCTGAGACTTTACTGACTTGTAAAACTAGGTCCCACTGGGCATGCCAAAACTATTGACGTAAGAGATTGCACCCTTAGTAGGAGGCCGAGCTCCTGCATTCTCTTTACAATTATGGAAACTCCCCTCTCACTTGTGGGACTGGCAAAGCTAGAGGGGAGAGTCTCTAGATAAGGGCTAGCTCCCTTTTATGCATCATGTTCATTCCAGCAAGTGTTAACACATACATATATATATAGATATACTGGTGGGGTGAAAAGGGAAAAAGATGTAGGAAAACAAATTACTCTAAAGAGGTGGTGCACCAAAATAAGTTGACCTTCTCACATTCACACTTTAAAGTAGACATACACATACATACACTTCACACTTGGCAGAAGGACCAGACTGCAAGAAACTAGTAGGGAGGCTTTAATGGAAAATATAGAGAATAGAGATTCACCAAGGTGTTGTGAAATGCACACTATAAGTAACTTCCTCTATTTTTCACTTCCAAATACCACTCTCCTCCTGTCAGCTGCAGAGATGGAATGTTGTAGACAATGAATATGTTAGTGTTGAACTTGTGAAAGCATCAAGAAATAATGACTAAACACAAAAAAACACTCAAGACATACTCAAATATATCTATCCAAGATAGAGGTAAAAAACTATGTTTATTGATTCAAGTGGAAATTTTGCCAAGGCTATGCCTTACAAATGTGAAAGATGTTTCTTAAAATGACAAGTCTTCAATATATAGGAGAAGCAAGGAGGCCCATTTGGCACTCCTTTTTTATAAGTGGCCTATCACGTCCCTTCATTGGGAAGAACATGTTGCTCAAAACATTAATGAGTTGTGTGCTTTGTCTATTTTAAGTCTGCCTTTTCAAGGTCGATACATGGTTTGTCTACTCATTAAATGTAAAATGGAGAAACCAGTTGCATTACTAGCTATTTGCATCCCTAATGATCAATTCACAAGAACTATTTCACCTACCAAAGTCACTTCTCAAATTGGTGCCACTTAGACTAATTGCTTGCTTGTTCTATGCTTATCTACTTGTCCTTTCTCAATTTTGTCTCGTCTAGCTCCTTCAGCCCTCGGGGATGAATTCTTAGTGGGTCACTACATTTTGGCCCCTTGGTTAGCTCTCTCTCAATTTGAAATCAAATGGCCATTTTTTTTGCTAACTTTGACGTTCATACAGCCATCATTGGTTTGAAAATGAATAGCTAACTTATTTTGTTAATTTTGATGTCCTCTAGGATGTCACCATTCCCGTCAAAACATCATCAGGTCTTGATGACTTCTCTACATCTTTGATTCCTCTTAGCACCTTTTTTGGGGAAGGTGACCCTCTGACTTTTGAAAATGTCCCCTTTACATTTGGTTGAGAGTCCCCCATAAGGGCACCTACCCTTCGAGGTCCTTCGGTGGGTCCTTTGGTCCAAATTTTTCCCCGGGTCCCCGCAGACAATTTTCTTAGGTTTTGTTTGTTCTGTGTATTTTTTGCAAGCTTTTGTCCGTAGACATTTTCCCATGGACAAAAAGTCCACATAAATTTGACCCAGCCTTTCCTTTTTTTATTTGATTTGCACTTGAATTCCTTTGGACTTTTTGTCTGAAGGAATTCCTTTGGGCAAAAAGTCCAAAGAAATTTGGGACTTAGTCAATTTTGACAAATTTGAACTTTGAACTTTAAACAAAACCAAACTTACCTGGGTCCTTTTCTTTTGAAGTGCCTACCCTCTGCTAGGGCATTTTGAAGTTGAAGACTCCCCTTCAGCCAAGGGCATACCCTTAAACCAAGCCATTGAACCAAAAATGTTTCAACGGTTCAAGGGTTCAACCATTGCACACCGATGAACTAGTGAACCAAGGCCAATGAACTTCTTGCTTTGAACCAAGCCTGTTGAACCAAAAATGGTTCAATGGTTCAACCATTGATGAATCAAGATGTTGAACTTGAAGATGGAACTTTTGAACCAAAGGTCACTGAACCACTTGAACCAAGCCATGAACTAAACTCATTGAACTTGTGCAACTTGAAAATGACTAACATGGATAGCAAGGGAAGAAAGGGACCAAAAATTTTGCCTGGGGCAAAATTTGGTCAACACATCCCTTTTGACTATTGGTTGTACTAGGTCAACCTAGTATAGTTTAGGGGAATTCTTTACTTTCTCGGTTTGTTAACATTTTAGTTGACCTAGCATAGACCCAGTAAATTATCCATAAAAACACACTAAGTTGACTAGGTCAACCCCATACAACTGACATTCTTGAGAGGATTTAGGAAAAGATCCTCCTATATATACAAGGTCATTTTTCACCATTTCATAAGAGAATAATTATTAATGAAGAAGTGTGAGAAAATATTAATTTATTGACCATTCTACTTGAGGAATAAAGCTTAGGGTTCCATACTTTCTTTGGAGATATGAATCTTGTATTGTGGAGAAGTCTTTTAGATGCTTAGATAGACTGTGTAGCCTACAGATGATTTATATTAGTTATCCTTACATACCATAACAATATCTTGTGAAACACCTTGGATAAGGGAGAGATTGAGGCTCAGTGGGTTTATTTTCAAAGGTAAGTATTCCTAACTTTATTTCTCATTTGTAAGAGTAGATAGATAATGCACTTATATTCTTCTCTCCATGTATTTAGGATTTTGTATACATTGATGTGAGTATATGTCTTCTAATACATGTTTAGTTTAGTATTTTTTTATTTATTTTAACCCCCACTTTGTGCCACAAGCTTTGGTGAGAATTATATTATATTATACTTTCTTTCTATTAGTATAAGTGAACATTGTAAACCTCTAAACTTCATTAGGGTTATTATGCAATTTTGTTAAATTGTAGGCTTTAGAACCCTTCCAAGCATGATGTGTTGTGACAAGTGATACAAGTGATCCCCTAAATGGGTCTATAAAATCCCCATATTGGTCATGCTCCTACTCCCACTTAACAATTGTATCCTAATCAAAAGTGTAAGTGTGATCTATCTTATCTGATATAGGATTAATTCATAGGCATGATGCATTTTGAATTTCATACATTCTAGTGAACCCAATGTTAACTAAACCTTATAGGATTTTTTCACTATTTCATTCATTTATTTTGATCATATATTTTTGGCATTTTGGATTGATTTTATCAACCTATCTATTTTTCTCTATGGGTAGGTTGCAATAACAAGCAACTAGATTGACCCAATCGACCTAGTACAGGTTTATAGCCTTTCAAACACCCAGTTTACCCTGCTATGTCAACCTAATTGACCCCTTATAGTTTTATTTCTTTTTAGTAGGTCCTTGTATTTCTTAATTGATACTATTGACCTAGTTTATAGGCTTCTCAAGTATACTTCTAGGTTCTAGACTAGAAATATTATCAATTACATCTAATACACCAAGGTTCCTTTTTTACTTATTTGTTTCTCTCTTTTTTATATTTATTTTCATAGTTTGCATTATTTAAAACTAACATTACATAGTCAACTAGATTGACATTGTCAACCCAATTCTATGTTTTGTGTGTTGTCTAAAATAATTAGATCAACACTACTGACCTAGTTTATTGTTAAACCTTGCTTTCACAACACAAGTTCGACCCTATCAACCTTGTTTTGTATTTTGTGCATATAATGTCAACACTATACCTTATTTCAAATTTGGAATTAAAATCATACCTATTACTTATTAGATCACACATTTATTTTCTTATTGTATGCATGCTTACAATTATTCACATAGTTTAATTAAGGGATTTTAAATTTATCACTTAGTTTCACTATTTATATTTTATGCACATAGCCAAATCACATAACATAAACAAGCACTTTCATATTTTATCTACCCTAAGCCAACCTACTTATATTTCATCAACAAGAGAGAATCTAAATTAATGCTCTGGTCAAGTATAAATCTTGGTTAATGGTATATCTTGGCTAAGCACCCAACACCATTATCGTTGTGGCATGTGAAGTGAGAGTGTAGGCCCCATAATAAGCCTGTATCATTTCCACTACAATCCCTTTCATACCAAACTACCTAAAACCATATTTAGATTGCTATCTAGTAACTTTTTTATATCCAACTTTCAATCACATTTAAAAATCATTCTTAATAATCTAATAAACAATTAGGTTGAATAATTAGTTAGCTTTACTTTTAAAGTTGTTTTCTTTCTCTTTTCTCAATTTTGTGCACAAAACCTTACATTATCTAGAATTTGTGTAAGGTTATTTGTGTGTGATCTGATTGGATTAGCCAGCATTATCCAATTAGATATTTGTTTCCTTTTAGTACTTACTAATTTTCATTAATTTCAAAGTTATCTTGTTTGATTTTGCAATCTATTTTTAAGATTATTAAGTTAACTATATTTTGCACTGGATCGACCCAATCAACCCAATGTTTTTTATTCCTTTTATAAACTATACTGGATTGACCCAATCGACCCTGTATAGTTTTATAGTCCCTATTTTTTTACTAGGTTGACCTGGTTAGCCTTTTAATATTTTATTCACCACTTTTGACCTTTGATTTTTAATCTCTCTTATTTTTCCTTCATCATGGACTTTTTTTTTTGTGATGATAATGAGTCACAGTCAACAAATATGATGAACTTTACCAATCCTAATAGGGTCTCCCATAGATAAAGTAGGGATCTTATTTTAGATGTTACTAATGTTCATATTATCACTTTTATAGTTAACTCTGGGACCCCTCCTCATACCTCTTCATGGAATAATCCTCTTTTCTCATTAGAAAAACAACCTGAGTTAGAGTATACTTCTGAAATGATTTTCTCTAAATTTCCTTAACATAGAGGAAAGGATCCTTCTACCATTTATAACTTCATGATTAGTGGTCAATTAAAGATCCTCATTCATATACTCTTACATTCCATATAGGATTTTGAGGTACCAATTTCTTTGGTTCTCAACCTCTTACTTTAATTTTGATTCCTTGTTATGCCATTATGCACCTTCATTTAATAACTTTCTTATGGGCTATGATGAGTGGGATCCCATTACAAATCTCACTATATACACGTAATATTTTCACACTTTTACAAATATAAATGCTTTACATCTTATAGGAACACATCAAAACTCAATCTCTTTGAGTGCATGCCTTAAGTGGTGCACCAAGAAAGGAGTGGGTAGAAATTTTGTGCTTCACAAGATTATTGTCCCTTGTTTCCATAATATTCCCTATCCATTCAACTCCTAAAACCTTTACCTAAGCTACTCTCCTTCCTTACACATTCCTTTATTATTTTCCTCTTTATATACTTATTTCCTTTACTTAGTACCCTTTTTACCTATTTAGTAAGCTAGATCGACCTGGTCAACCTAGCATAGTCTAGGGTCACTTTATCCCTTTAGGTTTAGTTTTGATATGTCTGACTTAACACAAACTTTAGTCATTAGTTTAATAATGTTTTAGGTTGACCCAGTCAACCAAGCATAGCTGATATGTCTAATTGATTTTTGGGTTAGATATTCATATATATATATAAGGTCATTTCATTCATTTCCATATCAATTCAATCAAGAGTTATTATTCACTCGCACTCCTTCACAATCTACTCTTCCACCATTCTACTTGAGGAGTCTTAGCTTAGGTTTCTTATTTAAAGAATCTTATTCATATGGATAGGTCTTGGATTTTTTGGTCTAACAAAGTGATCCTTATGAACCAAAACAACCTCTTGTGAAGCCCCATTGGCCAAGGGAGAGATTGAGTCATGACAGGTTCACATTCAAATAAGTATATTCTAACTTTGTTCTCATCTCTTTTAGTAGATAGAAGTAGAATAGGTTTTGGCTCAAATAATATTACTCCTCATATTCCATGTATTAGGTTTTTACTCATAATTAATTTATTTTAAGTTCCCTATAAGTTCCCTATGAATGTATTTGACTTTTTTGCATCTAACCCTTTACTTTGTGCCACAAGCTTTGGTGAGCACTAGATTAGTTTACTTTTCTTGTTATTAGATTAGTTTACTTTATTTTTTATTATCATAAGTGAATATTAAAACCATAGGAATATTTCAAGGTTGTTGTGTGATTATATTATACTATAGGCTTTGGAACCCTAGCTAGTATGATGTGTTATGATAGATGATACAATTGATCCCCTAATTGGTTGGTCATGTTCCCACTTAGAAAGTGTGTACCCCAATCAGAAGTGTAGGTGTGATCTATCTTATCTGATATAGGATTTATTCATACACACCATGAAATTATTATTGCATACATTATATTTAACCCAATGTGAATCCTATCCCACCACTAGTTGGATTGTCTCATGTTTCCATTTTTGTCTCTTTTCTTGTTAGTACTAATAAAATTTCTTTCACTTACTTCATTATTTTTATAATTATCTTTATCACTTATTTATTCCTTATCTTCATTATCTACATCATCATAAATCCAATTTATTTTATAGTTTGTAAAATGGATGAGTATAACTAAAGATATAGGCAAAAAAATTCCAATATATGTCTATTGTACTAGGTTGACCCTATCGACCTAGTATATTTTTTAGCCCTTGTTCACTATACTAGGTCAACATGGTTCACCTAGTACTACCTATAAAATATTTTACCTCATTTCCAACCTTTTTATAATGTAATAGATCAGCATGGTTGACACAATACAAATTTTTAGTCCCTGTTTCTATGATAGGTCGACTTGGTCGACCTAGTACAATTTTCTATCTTCTCTACTTTCCAACTTAGCTTTCTGCATTCTTTATATGTTTGACTTATTTTTATATATGCTTGGTTTATTTATTTATTTATATTTGTATATTATACTTATTATTTATCATTCTTTTCCTTTTATCCTTAAGCATCATATCCCCCATTAGAATCTTCTTAGACAACTTGAATCCATTTAGACACTCTATGAGGTTCACTTCTCTTCTTATGCTTTCTTATCTCTTCTTCCTATTTTTAGCTATTGGGGTATCTTAAAATGCACATCCACACATTACTCTAGAATTTGGGGCATCGTTTTATGCCCACCTTCATGTCCTTTTAGACTTTGGGGCATCTTACGATGCCCATCACTACATCCACTTACCCTTTGGGACATCTTATGATTCCCACTCTTATTCTCCATTTCATGCAACCAAACTAATTCAACTTTAAGAATCATTTCCATTAATGTAGGATCATTTAATTATTATCATGTTTTATTTATATATATATATATATGTGTGTGTGTGTGTGTGTGTGTGTGTGTGTGTGTGTGTGTGTGTGTGTGTGTATATAATACCTTTTTAAGGTTACTTAAGCATGGATCTCTCCCTTTGCAGTCATTCCCTCTTGTTCACAAACGTTTAGTCCTCCCTTTTTGTCTTTTGGTTTTTTAATGTACCATAGTATTTATTTCATTTCTTTTCAAACTATATATATATATATATATATATATATATATATATATATATATATATATATATATATATAATACCTTTTTTAGGTTACTTAAGCATGGATCTCTCCCTTTGCAGTCATTCCCTCTTGTTCACAAACCTTTAGTCCTCCCTTTTTGTCTTTTGGTTTTTTAATGTACCATAGTCTTTATTTCATTTCTTTTCAAACTTTTAGTCCTCATTTTTGGTCTTTTGGTTTCTTGATGTACCATAGTCTTTATCACTTATCTTTTCATTCTCCTTTTGATTTCCAATGTTCTTTTGGCATCCTTTTGGGATTTTTTTATGAGTTGTTTGGTAAGACCAAGGATAAAACTTGACCCTCATCATAAAATGGCCATTCTTTTTATTTCTATTTTTTTCCTTTTTATTATTTTTCTACTTGCCAATGTTATTTTGGCATCCTTTGGGTATTTATTTATGAGGTTCTTTATATAAGGGCTCCCTCTCTTCTTGCTTATTGGCACCCCTTGGGTTTTCCTTTTATGAGTTGTTTGGTAAGACCATGGATAAAACCTAGCCCTACTCATAAAATTACCTTTATTTTCATGATGTTTATCATCCTTGTAATTTATACATTAACTTTTGATTCTTTTGCTAGATGGAATCTATAAATAATCTATCTTAGCACATTTTCCTTCACTTCTCATAGTCTCATGATAAGGAATCATAACTTTTCTATCATTGTATTCCTTTTTTCCATTTGTCACATTTTTTTCATTTTGAAGAAATTTAAATTAATTACATGTGTCATTTTCCTCATATTTCCCCCTTTTTTCACCTCCACATTTAGATAAAATAAGTTCAAAGTCAAGATAACACTTTTATTTCACCTGTATTTATGAGACTCTTAGACCCATGCTCTTTGATTTTCTCTCTCTTAACACCCTTGTCCCAAAGTTTTCAAATGAAAGTCATCTTTAGCACCCATGTTTGGTCTTCAAAATCCATATGGAGGAGGAATTTAAAAAAGAAAAAAAAAAAAAAAGTTAAAAGCCAATCATTTGAAAACAAAATACAATGATATCTAAAAGACAACATATAAATCTTAAAAATATAATCAAACCAAAAGACATGATTACAAGCACATCTCCTATCTCCAATCAAAGTTCAAAATCCATAGTGAAATTCACATAGAGCTTAAGTCTTTTGGGGTGTGGTATGCCGGTAGATTAGAATAGGGGATTTCAAAAAAATCTATAGTGCTACCTAGTTTCTCATACAAGTACCCAATCATCATAGTATACTGACAACTCTATAAGGGGTCTTGAAGAGCGGGGAACACATCATGGGTAGGTAGGTCAATTTTAATTTTCATGCATATAGACTTCATGGGATGATATATATACTCCATATTTTTACCTAAGACTTGTGTAGCTAAGAGAAGTTTTTCAGAGTCCTTAAGGTTGGTAGTCCTCTTGTTTTGACAAACCAAATTTAAGTGTCTTGAATTTGATAAATAGTTCCTCTACCTTATTTTTTCCTTCATTCTCACATCCAGCCCATTTCATTTCCCCCCTTGATAGACAAATTATGATTCAAAATATGTTTTTCCTCTTCTTTAAATTTCTTTTTCTTGATTTCTTAAAAACATGCTAACACTAATTTGTATCATTTATATCTATATTTAGATGCAAAACAACACATTTTAGAAACCATGGATCATTTTTATCATGTTATATATATTTACTCATATTGATTTTCTTTTCTTTTCCCATTTATCATTATTTTTCTATTCTATTTTTATGAATACCTGAGTTCACACCCTTTTACATTATTGTGTGAGATGTGGATTGTTACTACTCACTCAACCATGTTGTTTTCCATTTTATGCATACCCTTTTTCCAATGATGATTGAGATGTAGATTGTTACTACTCACTCATCAATGTTTTAACAATTTTATTTTGAATCCTCTTTTTACCATCTTGTTTGACATATATCCTTGATTTGATTTGGTGAGTTTACCTTTTCTTACTTGAGGTTTACTTGTTTGAGTTTTTCATTCTTTAGTGGTCTTAGCTTTTCAATTACCTGATTTACTTTTGTTTGACTTGGTCATTTGGTCTAACATAGGAATTTTCACCTAGATTTACAAATTCCTAAGTACATCCCATCTACATAACACCACATATCTTGGCTTTTCTTGCATTTGTTTGTTTTTGATCCATAGTTTTGTATTTTTGGGTTTGTCCAAAGCAATCTCTGTGCCCTCCACAATCAAAAATAAAACACAAATAACAAATATCCTATGATAAAGGTAAGTCAAAGTATGCATCATCTAATTTTTAGTTATTTTCCTTTTTATATCATTTAACTTTAGTTATTTTATGCTTTTTAAAATACTACATTTTTTTAGCATCAACATTGTGTGTGTCCTTTTGTTCTTTCTCAAAGTACCATCCCCTATTACACCTTAGTGACACATGATGAGATTCAAGTGGGGAATATGTATACACATAATATTTTCACACTTTTATCAATTACTAATGCTTTACATCTTACACGAACCCATCTTGACTCAATCTCTCTGAGTGCATACCTTAAGGGGTGCATCGTGAAAGGGGTGGGTAGACCTTTGGTGCTTTGCAAGATTGTTGTCTCTTATTGACATATTATTCCATATCTATTAAGCTCCTAAAACCTTTCCCTAAGCCATCTATCCTTCCTTTTACATTATTATATTATTTTCTTCTTTTTATCCTTCTTTCCCTTGCTTAGTACCCTTTTTACCTATTCAGTAAGCTAGGTCAACCTGGTCAACCTAGCACAGTCTAGGGTCACTTTAGCTCTTTAGTCCTAGTTTCCATCTAGCTGACCTAACACAAACTTCAAGCATTAAATCAATAATGTGCTAGGTTGACCTAGTAGACCTAGCATAGCCAACATGTCTAATTGATTTTTGATTTAGATACTCTTATATATACAAGGTCATTTCAGTAATTTGCATATCAATGTAATCAAGAGTTATTATTCACTCATTCTTCTTCACAGTCTACTCTTCCACCATTATACTTGAAGATTCTTAGCTTAGGTTTATTATTTGGAGAATCTTAGTCTTTTGGATAGGTCTTAGATGCTTTGGCTTAACAAAGTGATCTTTAAAAACCATAACAACCTCTTATGAAGCCCCATTGGCCAAGGGAGAGATTGAGTCATGATGATTTCACATTTAGGTAAGTATATTCTAACTTTTTTCTCCTCTCTTTTAGTAGATAGAAGTCACATAAGTGTTGTATTGAATAATATTACTCCTCATATTCTATGTATTAGGGTGTTACTCATACTTACTTTATTTAAAGTTCCCTATACATGTATTTTATTGCTTTATATCTAACCCCTTACTTTGTGCCATAAGCTTTGGTGAGAACTAGATTAGTTTAATTTTATTATTATTATATTAGTTTACTATCTTATTTATTATCATATGTGAATATAGAAAGCATATGACTATTTTAGGGTTATTTTATGATTATGTTAGACTATAAGATTTGGGACCCTACCTAACATAAATTGTTATGATAGATGATACAAGTGATACCCAAATCAAGTCTAGTGAATTCTCATATTAGTCATGTTCTCACTTAACAAGTGTGTGACCCAATTATAAGTGTAGGTGTGATCTATCTTATCCAATCCAAGATTGATTCATGCACACCATACAATTTTGATTGCATACACTCACTAATATACCATCTCAAATTTCATTCCTTAATCTTATGAGGACTTCTCCATGTCATATAAACCACCTCATGTAGCTCTCATTTGAGATGAATTTCCCTTGTCCTCCCCTAGAAGGATAGGAGAAAGCCTTATCTAGTTCTAAAGATAGTATTTTACAATAATGTGAAGATATGTCTATCCATGTTGATGACACCATAGACACTTCTCTTTACCTATAGTATTTTATAAGCTATAGTATTTTATATAGGTTCTATTATTCTTGATGAGATTATGATTCATGTAGATGATCCTCCTTTATTCATTAGCATCCAAATAGGTGATATCCAAGTCAATCATGACTTGATTAATGAGGGTTCCAAAACCTATATATAATTCACTTATTTTGGTTCTTATTGACTTAATTAAGACCCTTATATATTCCAAATACAATCCCAAGTATACACACACCACATGCCAAGGATATGATAGAAAGAAAATGCCTCTTCTAGGTTATATGTGGCTTTCCATTACCATTCCACCTGTCACCATTCATGTCAAGGTGATGATATTTAAATTTTACCTTTCATCTAACATCTTATTTGGTAGGTCTCAGACTCATCACATGAGAGTTTTTAATTCTTTGGCCTACCAACACATTAAATTACCTCACAATGGAGCCATTTATAAGATTTAAGGTGACACTAACCCTTATAATTTTGAATAATTCCAAGATTATGGTGTCTTCAAGATTCCTACTCTTGAGCCTTTTCCAAGTTTTCTATTCAATGAGTCTCATTATCTCAACTTTCTTGTCAACTCAATCTATGGTTATAATGGGAATCTTGAGCTCATTAGTAACATTCCTTCTAATATTGTAGATTTAGATGATGATGATCTTGATGAGATTAACTTAAAGATCAAAAATTTTAATCTCTCACCTCATCTCATTTTGTAGCTTCCTCCTTCCTTATAGCCTCATATCACAAACCTCTTTTAGATGACATTCTAATAATCTTGACTAAGACTAGGCCTTAAATTTGCCATGCTTCATCAGTTGACAAGGTTAACCCTACCTGTGTCATTGATCTTTACACCCTATATTATGATAATGGCTATATCTTAGATGATCTATTGTTAGGTGGTATTGTACAGGCCTATGATACCAAGATTATCCATTATCATTATTTTTTAGTTGATTCTTTTCATGCATCTCATCATTTTCATTCACTTATAGTTCCTAATTTTTACATTTTTCCCCTATATCATAGGGTAGAGATGACACTGACTCCTCTAGTTTCTAAGGAGCCACATAAAACTATGCTCATGGATCATATTATGATTGAGACTTACCATTTTTGTAGGTTACCTAACTCCCATCATTGGTTTACCCTTGAGGTTAGTGAAACCTTCCATAGACCTTCTATAGATCCCACCCCTCCCTTAGTAGAGCATACTATAGTTGAGCCTCTTCTTAGGGATATTATAATTGATCCTATTCCCACTCTATTACTAAAATTACTCCTAGTTTTGATGCTATTATTTCTCTTATGGAGCCTAGTTCCATTCCTTCCTCATCATCACCCTCTCTTTATGATGGTTTGCTTCCTTTCCTATGATGGATTCCTTTACCACCAAATAGGTTGATCAGTGTTCTTTGGCTTCTTCCACTCTTGTTTTACCTCCTTTCATGAGTGCTTCTAATAAAACCACTCAAAATATTATCTATTAGTTTTATGGGATAGATAACCATTGTTCCACCCATTATCATAAGTTTAAATAATATATTGATACCTTACATCCTTCTTCCCCATCATCAAACAAAGCCATACCTCCCTCAAAGTTACTTTTTAAATATTTTCCTAAGTATGGTGAGCTATATTATTTATGGCATCTATGTGGCACCCATCATATTGATCATTATTGCATTCTGTAACAACATCTCAAAGATCACCTTATAGTTATTCTTGGACCTTCTACCACTCCTTCCATAGGTCATTCTCATAAGAAGGTTCCTCCTTCTCCCATGGCTCCACTTCCCATGGTTATTATTTTATAATTTTAGGAAATTAATTAGTTTAATTTCCAATTAAATAAAGGGTCTTAAGTATAGTAAATCAATAAATAAATATGCTTTGATTAACCTACTGATTTGTGGAAATAGATAGTATTTTACCTTTTTATAAATATATCAATAGGAAAGACAATATTCAACTCAGCTTATTTTTAATTGTTCTAGACTGAGATAAAGTTTGATACTGGAGGAGTAGGACAAGGAAATAGGATAGAATAGTCATATAAAATTCATTTTTGAGATAGACAATAGCACCATAAAGTGGATACCCTTTTATCTGGCACTATAGCCTTTCTTTGATGCTAGTGTCTTGAGGGTATGAGATTTTTGGGTTTTGGTTAGAATGTCTATGTTACCCTATCGCTAAAATTTTAAGGTCTGAGACCTCATAGAACTCATTATGTACCTATTTTAATATTTGATCCTCTTAGTAGCTCTTGGTACTTAAACTTGAATGCAAAGTTAGGAAAATAAAGGGGGTTTAATGTGTAAAAGATACACTGGACACATTTCATACCCCATTTGTGGGTACACTACCTACATACAAATACTCCAAAGAGGGATCAAGTTAATATAGTTCTCCCATTGAAATACTTGGTGCCAATATTGTGTGATGTATGCAAATAGATGTACTTTGGATGAGTAGGGATTACTTTCAATACTTGAATTATTTTATAATATTCTTAAAAGGTTGTATGCAGTGAATAGGGAAGAGTGCTTAAGTGTAATTGCTTGTATGCTTACTTCTTTCCTCAAAATTAGTGTCAACCCTTATAAATAGACAATGAATGGCATTTTATAGGGAAATTGATATTCATGGGATAGATGAGCTTGTATTAGGTTGATAGGGGAAAAGATAAATATTCAAAAAAATATGACCGTTTAAGGATAAATTGGATTTGGAAAATATCATTGAAAATAAGACACTTTAGGGTTTAGTGCTAGTGTCCAAATTTGTTGCTAATGTTTTAGAATAATGAGACTTGGGGGAATGGATCTAGGTCTGAGAGGGTTACCTAGGTCTCAAAGAACTAAGTCTAGGAAGCTATGGATGACTAGGAATCAATGAAAACCTAGCTGAGAAGGGTTGTGTGAGTA
This sequence comes from Torreya grandis, assembly GCA_037957365.1. Classification (NCBI taxonomy): domain Eukaryota; kingdom Viridiplantae; phylum Streptophyta; class Pinopsida; order Cupressales; family Taxaceae; genus Torreya; species Torreya grandis. The sequence continues at coordinate 422,361 of JARHVA010008332.1, forward strand.
AGAGAGAGGACCTATAGGTTAGGTGTTATTAGCCATGCCTATGTCATCTAATTTCACATTTTATATGACTATATTTCCCCCCGTTTATTCTAGTGATGTAGCAAAGCAAAATACTAGGATAAAGGAAAAATAAAATCATATATGATCTTACTTATTAAGGGAGAAGCTCATGAAGATTTTTTGATGTTGGATGTGCATAGAGAGAGCAAAGTGTGAAGTGTGAATACATTATGATGATAAGTAAGACTAATTAGTGTTGGATGTATTGAGTGATACTATATTAAAAGTTATATTGTGAATGGAGATAAGTGCTCAACTCCTTATAAAGTGTCTCAAGAATATAAAGGTTAGACCTTTGGCTCCATCATTACCTCTTAAGTGAATATAGATTATCCCACATGTGATTATCAATGTCTAGACTTTGTGTCCAATCCCTTTGAATAGGTGGCTCAAGAATATAAGGGTTAGATAGACCTTTATTTCTATCCTTGCCCCCTAATGTGAAGCTCATGAAGTAATACTAGTATAGAATAGATGTCATATTAGATGGCTCTTTGAGCCCATGAATGTACTATGATATGACAATGTGGCATGGATAGCCTAAATGTATGTTGGAAAGTAGGCCACTCTTGGCCATTTCAAAAGATGGAGGTTAGACTTGTATGAAAACCACTCTGAAACTAATATACTAGGCTTATATGAAATCCAACTTGGGAACTCAGGTAATCATAAAGATAAATTATAATATATTTTAAATTGAATGTGATGCCAACCACCTACAAATAGAGTAAGGCACATAACTACTAAGAATGTTTGGAATAAAATGAACTCAAAATGAGAGAGAAGATCAATGTGCTATGCACATTGTCCCCAACTACTGATATTTGAAACATGGATTTTGATCTAAAATTTATGCCAACTACCTAATATGAACTAGAAGTGAGAACCATCATTTCATTAATGATAACCCTTCTATATTTGAGAAAATTTTATTTGAAACTATTGAATTTTATAGATCTAAAAGTACGAAAACTATCCCTAAACTAAAAGTTTTGCCTATTTCTAGAAACCTTGAGAATTTTTCTACCTAGATAGAAGTTCCAAATTGTGGAAACCCTTATTTTTTATACTAATATCCATTTTTGGTGATGCTTTCCATTTTTAATACTACTATCCTATGTGAAATCTAACTATTGATCTAAAATTGTGACTATTTTACTATTCTAGTTTGATTGGTTTGACCTCTAGATTTTATGTTGAGTGTTCTAAATGTTGTTATTTTGAATATTAGGATCTTTGGTCTCTATGAAAAAACCCTATTTTATGCCCCCTCTTCTAGGGGTAGGAATGATGAACCTATAATGTCTACCCTCAAAATAAAAAGAGTCCTACAAGTGTGTTATTTTGTATAAATATATCATTGATATTTTGACAAGATGTTTTCTAGATATAACAATGTTTGTATTTGATAGATTGTTAGATTAATAAGGGTATGGCTACATAGATATAATTTGAAAAATTTAGTTGTTAGTTGGAGGGATGGAGTATGATGTCCATCATGGCATCTAAGAAATCAAGGTAAATGCATGATATGGATCATGGCATCACACACATCTAAAGATGAAAACAAGAAAACAAGCATGTGAATAAAGAAGTAATAAGAACACAATAAAGTGGCCAAGGGGCCAAGAAAACAAGGGACATGGACACATGTCACTCAAAGTGGAAGATAAACATGAAAGGCATGTTCAAATGCCACATACACATACAAGTAAAGCAAACAATGTTGGCACAATGGCCACAAAACACATGGAAGAGTAAAAATAAAGGATTGACAAATGTCTCAAGGCACACACATGAATAAAATAAAAGGATATTAGTAAATGTCTAAAGGCACAAGCAAGAGACAATCTAGAATTGGACATGCAATCACACAATCTATGTTAAGTAAGTAAAGAAAGCATGCAAATAACTGAGAAGAAATACAAAAATATATAAATAATCAAAGAAAATGTGAAAGTATGTAAAACATGTATATTAAAAGACTAGGTATATACTAAGAGATACACAAGTGATAGATACTAGTGAAATGCTGATATATAGATCTATGTAAGTTGTAAAGTAATGTACATTAGCATGATAAATCAAAGTGTGTAGTGTAAGAATGACATAACCTAGATGGTGAAGTCATGTAGAAGATGCCCCTAGTAGGTGTATATATCATTCTGTGTCTCAAAATGTAGAAGTAATAATGCCCTCTCTATGGGTAGAATGAAGCAATAATGTATTTGTATATCAATGCACACACTCCAAAAAGATCAAGTGAAGCATGGTAATGTATAAAATGTACATACAATAGCATGAAATAAAAAATATAAGTCTTAACATGATAGTAGTAATGTAAAACATGGAGGATGCATATAATCAAAATATTTTTGGTGTTTTTGATATATTTGAATGTTTTTATATTTTAAAATATTTGAAGCTATGTACAATTAAGTTGGGAGAAAAAATATTAACTCATGAGTCTCGGATGAGACTCCCTATCATGGCATCCTATGTGAAATAACTATATCATGCATTGTCATGAGGCACAAGTGTATCTAAGATTGTGAAGCTAATATGTGTGTATAATGTAAATGCTCTAAAATATTTGAAGTGGAATCCAAATTTGTGGTCCCCCTAACACTATAAGAAGTGGATATAACTATAGGGCCCTTAGGGACCCATCTAAAAGTAGGATATTAAGCTCTCAGAGCAAGTGCTCTTTATGTATTTATATGAGATCACAATGTAACTGCTTGAGGTGTGAACACTATAGCTAGAAGCTATCTAGAATTTTGTATATATTGGGGTGTATGAACCTGATATATTAGTGGTGAGTGTTGTGCCTATGGTTAGATCTAAAGTGGAAGTGGAACTAAAACTAGAGAAGAAACTAAAACTAGTGACAAAACTGTAACTAGTGACTGAAATTAGGTAGATGGCTCTAAAGTGGGGAGTGGTGACTCATAAGGAACTCTACCAACTATAATAACCTAATTATCACGAATGAATTTCATGCATCTATGAACTATAGAGGGTATAACTTAGATTTTTTAAATCCATGGGTGACTAAATAACATATCAAAAACTCCTATGTTAGGCACTATAGTGAAATGTGTGGTCACATGTGTGGGACCAACTTATATAAGAAGTGTAATATCTCACAATGAACTCTATATGTGCCCACATAACCCACTAATAACTCTATTTATAGCAGTGATATTCTATGTTGAATAACCCAACTACTATAATAATATAATGGTGTACATGTGATGTTGGAACCATTATTGATAAGAACACTATGAATGAGATGATTATGGATATGTGCCCTAATAAAAAGTGCATTGTAATCTAAATCATCATCTATAATCTCTTGATCTATGAATGATATAGGTCTAGCTATAACTTTGGACTCATACACATTGATCATACCACTAAAAGGATGTGACTCAACTAAAGATGCCTAGTATGTATTAGGTGGATGATGTGCATGGTATGCATGGTGGACCCTTGATCTGTCCCCTTTTTCTTATTTAAAATGCTATGGAAATGGATTTAGGAATATTTTTAAAGCTTTATCTTGTGTTTTATTTGCCTTTGGAATCTCAACTAAAGTCCTCAAATTAAGTAGATTATCATCTATCAAGTCTTGTATCTTATGTCACAAATTGATGTATCTATTTTTAGTGTGGCTTGGTGTCCTATGAAAATCACAAAATGTCTATTGATCATATCCCCATGGAAGATGGTACATTGGATCTACTTCTTGAATAGGAAGGAGGGATATGATTTTACATTCCAATAACTACTGTAAAACCATAGTTGGATAAATTGGTAGATTGGTGAATGCATGATGAGGTAGTGCTAATAAAACCACGCATTGAGGGGGATCTGAATTTGCATTCACTATTGGTTGATTCTGATTCTTGTTGTCTCTAATTTTGACCTTGTATGGGAATTTGTTTTTACTCTTATTATTTGTGTTTTTGATACTTGAATGCTTGATTTTTATCATTGAAATTAGATTGACTTCTCATTCCTTTAGTGTATGACATAGTGAAGGAAGTGAATCTTTTGAACATGATTGATTCATGAAAAGTTGGAAGAAGGCTCTATCTGAATATATCCTATAATTCATGATCTACTATGGGGATAATCATCTTATCCAAGATGGTCTTATATCAAATAACATAGTTTGTGAGGTGCTCATTAGGTTTATGTTTTGTTGTGTAATATATTCATATGAAACCTTATCTCCATTGTTGATACTAAAATGTCTACTAAAGAATTAAAAGCTGTGACTGATTGATTTGGTAGACTATAAAATTAATGTAGTGCATAATCCTTTAGGTTCTATGGAAATAACTTAGTAACTTATCATTGGGGATGTAATCCACATATGCTACATTAAATTCTCTCAAATGTGTCTCTAGATCACCCTTTCCATCATATAGAGTAAGCTTGGGTTGAGAAAAATTAGGTGGTAAGGGTGTAGAATCAATGTGACATGGAAATGTTGTATGTAGTAAAGAAAAAGAATCTAATGCCTATGTAGGTCTAGTAACACCTTGCTCAAGATGTTGCATCTTGGATTGAAGAGATCTTATCTCTTACACAAGGGATGCCACATCAGGAGATAGGGATGTACTAGCTATAGCTAGTGGCATAAAAGAGGGTTAGGCTGCTATAGGGGGTTGTTGTGATATAGTTACCCCCGTAGTGTCATTTACAATGGATACTCTATGGGACTAAAAGACTCAACCTGTTTAGACCTTTTTGATTTCCATGATGGAATACAAGATTAGTGTATGGTCTTTGGGTTGTTCCTTGAGTGTATCTCTAAAAATTCATATAACCAAATCTTTATCTAGAGCCAGTTCATTATCAATAACTAGTGGAAGTGGATTAGTAGACTAGTGTGGTGGAGCATGAGCAGTAGTGTGTACATTATTATTATTATTATTATTATTATTATTATTATTATTATTATTATTGTTGTTGTTGTTGTTGTCATTTTCATACTTCTCATTATCAAATTTATCTTCATTGAAATTGGTGTAATATGGATGTGTATGATCTATAATAGGGACATATTCTATTTGTTTATCCATAGTATATGATCTAGTTGAAGGGATTTAGTTAAATTTAGGAGGGTTGCCACTAAGACCTACACTTCATCTTGAAGGAAGAGATGAAAAGAACTTAGGTGGAATAATGAAAACAAATTGGATGATATTATCAAAAATTAAACTGATATAATCTAAGCAAAGAATTGGACTATGCATGAAAAGGATCCAAAACTCCAAAATATGTAAGGTAATACCTTAATAAGGGATGTTTTAGAAATATTTGTGCAAAATGCTATGAATTTGTGAATTTGAAATTTATTTTTTGAGTTTTATATGAGAATAAAATTTTATAAAATAATGAGAAAAGTATAAGAAATTAATTAAGAATGTATCTAATGTAACTAGGGTTTTAAATGATTTTTTTCAAAATTAGTGAAATAATGCAAAAAATTTATAGAAAATTCATAGTTTTAATTTTGAAAAATTGAGGAAAATTTTGAAAATATTCCTAAAATTAGTAATATTTTTTTCTTATCAGTTTGAAACTAGTTTTGTATAGAAAGGACCTAGTATGTACAAACTAGGGTTTGAGTGAATTTATTGAAAAATATTTCAATTAAATTCTATTTTTCTGATTTTAAATTACATATTGCAGGTTTCTAGGGTTTTTATGTGAAATTTTAAGTATGTCGGGTTCACCAAATGTTTTATACTTTTAGGAAATTAATTGTTTTAATTCCCAATTAAATAAAGGGTCTGAATATAGTAAATTAGTAAATAAATATGCTTTGATTAACCTACTGATTTATGGAAATAGATAGTATTTTACCTTTTTATAAATATAGTAATAAGAAAGAGAATATTTGACTTAGCTTATTTTTTACTATTTTGGAATGAGATGAAGTCTGATACTAGAGTAGCAGGACTAGGAAATAGGATAGAATAGGCATGTGAACTTCATTTATGAGCTAGATAGTAGTGTCATAAAGTGGACACCCTACTATTTGGTGTTATAGTCCTCCAATTCTAGTGTCCTGAGGGTAAGATATTTTTGGGTTCTTTTCAAAATGTATGTGTTACCCTATCACTAAAATTTTAGGGTATAGGACCTCACAAAGCTCATTATGCACCTATCTCAATATTCAATCCTCTTAGTAGCTCCTGGTACATGAACTAAAATGCAAACTTTAGAAAAGATAGGGGGTTAGTGTGTAAAATATATGCTATATTCACTTCACACCTCATGTGTGGGTATGTTTCCTACATACCAATACTTTGAAGAGGGATCAAGCTAATGTATTTTTCCCATTGAAGTGTTTTGTGCAAATATTGTGTGATGTATGCAATTAGATGTACTTCAGATGACTAAGGGCTGGTTTGAATAATTTAATGAGCTTTTAATAAGGTTTTATGCAATGAATATGGAAGAGTACTTAAGTGTAATTGCTTATATGCTTGTTTCCTTCCTCTAAATGAGTGCCAAATATTCCAAATAGACAATGAATGGCATTTTATATGAAAAATAATGTTTTTGGGCTATATGAGCTTGTATTAGGTTGATAGGGTAAAAGATAAGGATTTGGAAAAATATGACTATTTGAGGCTAAAGTGGATTTAGACAATAGTGCTAAAAATAAGACACCCTAGGTTTTGGCATTAGTGTCCAACTTTGGCACTAATGTCCTAGAAGGATGAGACTTAGAGGGATGGATCCAGATCTAAGAGCACTAATTGATTCTCAAAGAACTAATTCTAGGAAGCTACAGATGATTGGGAATCAGTGAGAACCTAGCTAAGAAGGGTTGTGTGAGCAAAATAGAGGACCTATAAGTTAGATGCTAATAGCCATGCCTAAGTCATCCAATTTCACATTTTATATGAATATAGTTCCATCACCTCTTTTGGTTCCTTTACCACATTATGTGCCTCCACCTATGATCCCTTCACTTTTAGGCCTTCCCTCACCCATGGATTATTCCCCACCTATGAGTCCTTCACCTGTAGATCCTTCTCCACCGATGATTCCTTCTTCTCCCATATATCTTGTTCCCATGCATTTTCCTAACCAACCTTTGCCTAATTTTCTTCCTCAAAATGATCCTTTGAGCATTCATAATTTTTATATTAAGGAGATTGGACAAGAATTATTTACCTAATATTCATTGAAGATTGATGAAACCTTAGTAGAAATTTGATTATAACTTCATAGAGATTTATCTGATCTATTAGATAATGTGTGGACAAATTGACTAGTATTTATGAGCACATGCATGATTATTTCACATTTATATTTTGATTGGATGTGTGCTTCAATATTATTTTTATTTGTTACATCATTTGACATTATGTCAAAATTTTCACCTCTTTCATATCATGATCTTACTTGTTTTACTATATCTTAGTTATCTTATCATTTATTTTTTCATATGATTGTCTTTTCTTCATCATTGCTTTCCCTTCACTTTTTCTTAGATTTTTTTTATCATAACTCTCTTATTTTATCTTCATGATTATTTTGATTTCTTATCCTTATTTTTCATAGATAATTTGTCATGGTGATTTATTTATACTTACCCTATTCCCCTTGGTTATTATCTCCCTTTACTATGTGATTAGTTAGCAAATAATATATCTCATTATTTTCTTCTCCTACTAGTCCACTTTGGATCTCTTTTTTCCCTCTTTTTTATTTACAATCTAAGCATATACACAGTTGAGGCTTTAGATCACATATTAGTTCATTGTCAAGCCTAAGTGTCCTAGTCAGTCTTTGTGTTTGGTTACTTAGCTTCCTTTATCCTTAGCTTACATCTCATTCATGTGTATCATTATCTCTCTCATGATTGGTCATTCCAAATACATATGGAGGAGGAATATTAAAAATACTTCAAAATAAATTTAAAATCCAAATCATTTAAATAAAAGGAAATGATATCAAAAGGCAAAATTATTTTTAAAAGTCAAATCACACTAAAAGACATGATTCAAAACACATCTCCTTTTCTATTCAAATATCAAACTCCATAGTTGTCCTCAAAATATATTTGAGGTCCTTAAGGGTGTGATAGGCTAGTATATTAGAAGAGGAGAATAAAAAAATATTTTAGTGCTACCTACTTTCTCATGCAAGTACCTAATCTTTGTAGTAGACCAATGGCTCTATAAGGGATCCTAAGGAGCGGGGAACATGTTGTGGGAAGGTAGGTATATTTTTATTTTCTTGTGCCAATATAGCTTTATGATTTTATATTAGTATCACACCTATTTTCCTACAAATATTTGTATCTATAACAAGCAGGTTTCCTTTATACATAGATGACCACTAGTCACTTAGTGTCTTCTCATGTCCTTAGTATGCCTCTTTCCTCCTAAGGTATTATCATAAGATGAATAAGTATTTATATTTACACTCCCTTTTTCACTCCTTATTTCCATTATATTTCCTCTTGAGATTTGTTATTTGGTGTACTGATCACTCCCCTTGGGATTTCATTTATGAGTTGCATTATAAGACCATGAATAGGACCCAACCATCATCACAAATTATGATTATTTCCTCCCTATTACCCACATCTTGTTATTACTTGATTTTATTGTTTATTACACCTTAGTGGTGTTCTCTTTGTCGAGTTATAGTGTAATACCATGAATAGGACCCAACCCTCCTCACAAAGTTTTCCAATACCTAACTCACCATCTAAAATTACACATGTCAAATTTGAGAAAAGATTTGATCAATTATGAAGTTAAAAATCATTTTACATTCTTCCCATATTGATATTTAGTATGTTTTATGCTTACTTCCTTTTTATTTCACCTTTTTATTTTCTTAGTGCATGTAAGATTTCAACCATTTCTTGAATCTTTCATACTTCCCAGTTTGATTTAGTATATCAATTTCAGACCAATCTTTTACAATTATTATTTTATTCATACCTCCCAATATGATTTATTATGATTGATTAACTTAATTAATTTGTTTTTCTTACCATTTGTGACCTTTTACATACCTTCCATTTTATTGCTTTGTTATCATACTTCCCAATGTCATATTTAGTATGATTTTACTTATTTTAATTTGGTGCAAAAATATTTCACATTGGTTTAAATACAAATTACTTTATATAATCTTGTTTTGCCTTTTATTGGATTTTTATACTTGGTAATTTCTTGTTATTACACATTTCCCATCTTGAAATAGTGTGTAATGTATTTTCTTGATTGATTATATTTTTCCAAGTCCTTTTTGCCTATTTATTTTTAACCATGCATGTGTCTTTCATAATGTTACAAAAGAAACCACATCTCATATATGTCCTATAGAATATACAAAAAATATATCCTAAACATCCATAGCTTCAACCATAATGAATAACCAAAATCAACCATAATGACAACATACACATCCAAAAATAATATATCAAAATGATCTATATATACATCTCATGATTTTTATACAATATATGAAACCATATACAATGCCCCAAGTCTATAGTTATGTCCCATCCTATCTATCTCATGGCCTAACCAAACTAGCTACTAAGGACTCAATTGAATTCTCTGATTGGTACACTATAAGGAGGCTATCCAAGATCTCAGTCCCTTTACCTAGCCCTATAGGTGTGTTTCCCACATTTGTGACTTCATTACCTAGGTTTGGATCTCTATCATCTATGATACTATAACCAGATGTAGATCTATCTCATCTGATAGGGCCTACCATGTTTGTATCTCCCCAAAACCCATCAATGATGGTGGATGCTTCCTCTCCCTCTATACCTATATCTACCTTGCTACCTCTCCAAATAATCTAAACAAGTGTGCATGAGTTGGGATAGATGGTACACTAAGATCCTCTAGTGTCATGGGGTTGTATGGTTGGAGAATCTCATTTAGGATGTCATGGAATGCTCCCCTTACTAGAGACCTCCATCTCTCCTCCTCATCATTACCTATAATTGAAAAATAACAAAATATGGATATTAGATCATTATCATATCTCAAAATATCTATCTATCCATATAAATAGAAATTAAGTAAAAAATTAATCATCTTTTTACCTGTCTATTTCTTGGCTACTATGGTCTCAACATCTTCCCAACTTCCTAACACAGTCTCCCCATCTTTGCAACCTCTTAGCACCTCCTTTGGAGGTCACCTCATCAGCTCAAACCTAGCTATAATAACTCATGTTAGTCTTATCCTGCATTTGAGTGGTCTCTCTATCATCTCTTCTAGCTCACCTATGGGGTCATCTAGGATGGTAATAGTTTTCGCTCTCTCCTCTACCTCCTTCTTCCATCAACATTATGTTTTCAATGGTTTCTTCTCATCTTGATGTGGAGTTAGTAGTGGTACATCTAGTATCTTTGCCTCCACATCCCTATCCTCCTACTTAGCTCTTCATCATGCTTGACCAGTCCATGGTTTCTCTCAACATGTCTTTAGTGTCAACCTTACTACTAGTGGCCCTAGTCCTCTCCTCCCTCATGGCCTCACATGACAAGCCCACTACTCAAGTATTAGTATCAATTTTACCAAATGAGGTAGGCCCATCTATATTTATAGCTATGCCACCAAATGTGGATCTTTCCACCAAAATTAATGTCTAATCACCTCTATCCTCTCCATTACTAGTGTAATTATGTTCCAACTCACTCATGTTGTTGATATGTGCTCATATGGATACCATATGATGTTTTCACATCTCAAATACTATAGCATTAGCACATGGGGTATATCCTATGCTACATAATCCTACCTCCATCTCTACACCCAAGGTAAACTATCATTAATTACATGGGGAAACCTAACTAGTTGATACATAGGAAACCTCTCATAGATATAATTTATCAATAATATGATCAATTTCATGGTCCTATACTCTTTGACTAACATCTCATACATATCATGTACCAACTAGACCTAGATAATTTATCTTTAGTTCATATAAAACTTGCTCCTCTAATATCATCCTTCTCAAGGCTACCAAAAATAGTGGTACCTTACCATCTAGCTTATGACATAACACCTACTGTGTCACAAGGCATATCACAACCTTCTAGATATTTAAAACATGTGATGTATATACATCAATAATACTCACCCTTCTACTTGGTAGAATTGTCTTTGATCTTGTGACTCACATGGTTAAGGTTCTCCTCTCCTCTAGACTATCTGATATCCCTATGATCACTTACACTTCTACTATAAGTAGCCCCAGGATGGCATGGAAATCCTTCAACATGATATCCACCTCTCATATGAAGGTATTAGTCAAATATTCCCAATAATTGAGGAACATGACTAATAGATCAACATTGAGCTAGATCTAACACATCTCTATTATCCTACCTAGACCTATGGATCCTAGTCTAGCCATATCTCCATCTAATAACATATCTAGAAAATCTAGTAGCCATGCCACATCCATAAATCACTAAAATATTTATCGGCCATACACCCAAGAAACAACAAAGGATGTATCAATTCCTCCATGTCATGTATAGTCAAAATAAATTCTTTTTACATTTCTAAAGCAAAACGAAGCCTACATTACCTTATTTTAATCATTTTTATCCTTCTTAGTCTTTGTTAACCTTACTTGGTCATTTCAAGCCATTCTAGTCCTCTTTCATCCTTTTGCATGCTTTTTCATATCTTTCTAGCTCTTTGGTCAAACTAGATTGACCAAAAATTTCCTATATTATTGCTTGGTTGACTCAAAAATCTAAGTCAACCCCCTTATTTTCCCCTCCCTAGTGTTGATTTTCCATTCTAGACCTTTTGGACCACCTAGAAACTCTAAACTAGGTCTTCAGCCTATAAAATATATAGGGTTGACCCATACCTACTGGGTCAGCACTGTGGAGTAAGCTTATTTTCTAACCTACTAGGTTGACCCACTACTTTTTGTCTATTAACCCCTTGTATTTTCTAAAAAATTGTAATTTTATTATTATTTTCCTAAATCCTTGAAACCCATTTCCTATCTTTCTATTTTTTACCCCTAAAATCTGATTTTACTTCATTTTAACATCTATAAATGCTTTAAATTCAAAATTACTAAAAATTCTCTCAATTCACTATAATTTTCAAAACTTGGTTTGTGATTCTTAGTTGCATACCTATAGTGCACTTGTTACCACCTCTAGAGATCCTCATTATCTATAATGTCATCTCCTCACCATCCTAACTTGTTTCCTCTCTAGATCTCTTTTTTCTCCTCTCTCACAAGTCAAAATAACAAATGACTTGTCTTTTCCCCTATTTTAAACACTTTTCAAAATGTAAATCTTTCAATTATTATCCTACAAATTTCTTGTTTTGCTTCTATCTTTGTTTCTACTCATTTGTTTTTCAAATCATAAAATGTGTTAGATTCATGATGATGTAGAGATTAATTTTCACTATCATATGCCTATTTCCCAAAAAATTTGATTTTTGGCTATTTTTGTACTAACTTCTATAGGTTTGTCTAGTATTCTCTATATTAGACACCTTCACATTTCTTGCAGTCTACTTCTTTATCCACATCACTAAGGTAAGTTAAAGGTATTTGTTTTTCAATTCAGTCCTTTCATTTATCTTATTTTCTACTTATTACACTTTACATAGCATTAATGTTGTGTGTTATCATGTTTTATCTCAAATCACTATCTCTTGTTGCACTTACATGATGTGTGGTGAGATTAGAGTGGGGCATATGTATACATAATATTTTCAAACTTTTATTGATTAATAACATTTTTTTATCTTGCAAGAACTTGTTGAGTCTTAATGTCTCTGAGTGCATGCCTTAAGGGTTACACTAGGAAATGTGTGGGTAGACCATGAGTGCTTCATAAGATTGTTGCCCCTTTTTCCACTTTCCATATATACACTTATCTCCTAACTCCATTTACCATAAGCTTATTCTTATTATTCCTACCTATTCTAGTATTTTCTTCCTTTCATTCCTCTTTTTTGTGCTTTAACATTCTTTTTTATTGTCAGTTGTACTAGGTCAAATGGGTCAACCTAGTATAGTTTAGGGGCATTATTTACTTTCTTGGTTTGTTAGCCTTTTAGTTGACCTAGCATATACCTAGTAAATTATCCCCAAAAACACAGTAGGTTGACCCCATATAATTGACATTATCAAGAGGATTTAGGGTAAGATCTACCTATATATGCAAGGTCATTTCCAACCATTTCATAAGAGAAGAATTATTAGCAAAGAAGTGCAAGAAAACATCTGCTTATTGACCATTCTACTTGAGGAATAAATCTTAGGGTTCCATACCTTCTTTGGGGATATGAATCTTATCTTGTAAATAGGTATTTTAGATGATTAGATAGGTTGTGAAGCCTAGAGATAATTTATATTGGTTATCTTTACATACCACAACAACTCTTGTGAAGCACCTTGGCCAAAGGAGAGATTGAAGCTCGATGGGTTCATCTTCAAAGGTAAGTATTCCTAACTTTATTTTTCCTTTGTAAGAGTAGATAGATAATGAATTTATATTCTTCTCTCTATGTATTTAATATTCTATATACATTGATGTGGGTATATGTCTTCTAATACATGTTTAGTTTAGTTTTTTGGTTTATTGCTTCTAACACCCACTTTGTGCCACAAGCTTTGTTGAGCACTAGATTAGATTTTAGTTTCTTTCTATTAGTATAAGTGAACATTTTAAACCTTAGGAATCCACTAGGGTTATTGTGTGATTATGTTATATTGTAGACTTTATAACCCCTCCTAACATGTTGTGTTATAATAAGTTATAAAAGTGATCCCCTAATTGAGTCTAATGGATTCCCATATTGGTCATGCTTTCTCTTAGCAAGTGTATTCCAATCATAAGTGTAAGTGTGATTTATCTTATTTTATCTAGGATTAATTCATATAAATGATGCACTTATGATTGTATATAGGATTATACTCAGTTATAATATGCTTCATGTGGGACTCTCTATCTACCCTGATTTGATTAGCTACCCCTCTCAAAGGTAGCCACATATGAGAAAAGTTTGTGGCCGTGTATCCATTTAGTGTTTTAGACTAATCTCTATTAAGGAACATGACATAATCCTCAAGATTATCTACTACCTACATTTTTATGAAGTGTTGAATCCTAAATTTTTATTCCAGATATATGTGGGAATTCATAATCTCACCTATTAATTTGACCTATGACTTATATAGTTAAACCACTACCTTATCCGACTTGATATGGACCAACCATAAATTTTCATAGATGGTTGTTAACATTATGTTGGTTAAAGCTCCTATGTCCACTAGGCAAGTACATAGGTTTTTCCTAAATAGTTTAGTGGTCAAAAGGAGGAAAGGTACTTACATATTATTCTTATGAATGATCACATTGGTATGGGATATTTTATATTTTACATGGGTTGTATGAATCAACTTCTTGGTTAAGGATTTTAGTAGAAGATCACGTTGCTATATGATGTAAACAAGTTCATAGAGCATGATGTTGGATTTTATTTTCTTCATGTCCTCCACTATATTATAGTCTCCTTTACTTTGGGTAAATGGTATTTTCATGGGAGATTTATGTTATTGAGGTTTTAGTGGTGGTAGGTCATTTCAAACATTCTTGTCAGATGGGGTCACACCATTATTTAGGGGAGTTGAGGTAGTGAAGGGATGTTATGGTTGCTTGTTCCTAAGGGCATAGTTTATAATTTGGAACTATTGAAATTATTTCACTTCACTAATATCCTCCTCCCTCTCATTTTCCTCATGGCCTAGGAATTCCATTGTTTAAGTACCATGGTAGTGCTAGGGGATTTGCCTAGTCTAAATTATTTCAAGTGATTAGGAATCAACTCATATTCCTCTATTTCCTTCTGGAACATCTCAAAGTCATAACTAAAATTTGTGAATTCAAGTTCCCCATGGGTTTATATTTTATGAATTTGACACTAATTAGGCAAGGCTATCTTAGATATATTAATTTTTAGCAACTTATTATTTGAGGGATCTATGGGATTGTAGGGATGATTGTAGTTCTTGTTTGGTATTTTATATGTGATTTTTTTACTATAACTATCTACATTGGATTTACTCATCTACCTTTGTATTCCAAAGAAGTCACTTTTGATTTTTTGTACCATTCACTAAATAGCTTCCAACTCATTCTTTGTGCGCTCCTAGGGTAAAGTCTAGGTATTGTTAGTTGTCACCAATGTTACCCAATGTTACAATTGAGTATTTTCATGGTTCCCTAAATTAAGAAAACCTAGGTGTTGGTTTGGTATGTGATGACCTAGTGGAATGTAATGTGTTATAAGGAATGAATAAAATATAGGGATATTATTATTAGTGTTGGGTAAGAGGCTCAACATGGGAATATTTGGTAACACATTAGGAATGGGGACCATCATCTAACCTTGTGGGTCTAGTGACTTGTCTACCTTGGTGTCTCTTTCATATTCTAGGGGTAGGTCAACTATTGTGAGATGTCTTCTTAGAAACATATACATCAAAGGGTTTAAGGCATTCATATACATTTCAAGTGCTAGTTCAGGGCTAGGTTGGTACAACATGGTAACATGACTATACATATTTTGAAACCTAGAATTTGAGTTCTTGATAGGATCATTGGGATCATATTTACTATAGGAAAATTACTAGTAAAGGGCACTAGGGTCTATTACTTTCATGAACTGGGTGAGGAAGGCATCACTACTACCCCTTACTACTTATCTTGGTGGAGGTTCTCTGATATCTATAGTCAATGGGTTGGGCATCAACCCTATTGTTGTTGTTTATGCCATTGAAGTTGTTGGTGCAGTGCTACTCACTTATGGCACTAGGCCACTCCCTATGGGATGTTTCCCACTCTACACAACTAACATTTATTGAACTAGAATGCTTACACTCACATTATATGTTACTGAGCTAGCACCAAAAGGCCTATAGATTCATTCACTTATCTCCTTATAAGGGACAACTTGTTTAATCATAAAATTATACTATAAATTTATAAAATGGTCAAAGATAGTTTGATAATATCAAGTGGCTAAAATATTTCGCTCTTCCTTGTAAACACCACCCTAGAGGGACAACTTAACATCAAAATTAGATCCATCATGTAATAACAAAGTTATTCTCATATTTGAAGTCTCATATGACCTCATGAAATTAGTAGTATAAGTAAGAAAGATAACAATACTTATGGTATAAATATTTGTGTTTGTTATTGCATCCTTTATGTGTTTCATTTCTTTAAAATCAAACTGATATAGTGGAATAGTGGGGTCTCTATCTGAATAATTATAATTGATGACTTGTTAAGCATGATTTCCCATGGATTTTTAGCCTAGTTATATTGTTTATTTGCATATTTCAAAGTTGTTCTTAAAATAGATTATATATTTGAAACTTGAAATAGTATCTAGTAATGATGTTTAGCTAGTACCAACTAGGAATTAAGTCCTTAAGATGGTTGAAGACCTAATCATATATTGAGTCCATCAATGTGAATAGGAAAATCCAACATACCACATCCTCATGTTCTACATTCAAGATACTTAGGGAAGTTTTATAAGATTTTGAATGATCTTTAAAAGTTTATCCTACACCAAGATTGAAATGGGGTATATACCTCTTGGGGTTTCTTGGTAAGTCATGGAAAACTATTAGGACATTAATGACTGAGCTAACCAACTAATCCATCCTTGGAAATCTATTTTGTAGATGTTGAGGGGATAATCTAGTTAGAATCATGGTAGGTATAATTTTATCGAGCCTAATTCTTTTGTGGAATGGTGAGGGGGAAACCACCAACTGGACATAATGGGACCTAACTATGATGATAGGTGAACTAGTCTCCAGAATTCTTCAAAAACAAATAATATTTAGTATATTATTACCAACAAGCATGATTTCAAATAAGGCAACACTAAACATATAAATTTTTGATGTCTTCTATTTTTTTCACTATTATTGGGTGTATTTGAAGCACATAACAATGGAGATTGTATAAAGGGGGGAACATTATTCAATCAATAAAATACTCTTTTATGGTTTGGGTTCATAGTGATAATTATCCTTATAAGAAAAGAGTCCTCATTCTAGCACCAATTATTATTCAATCCAAGATCCCTATCTAAAAAAACTCATGAGATTGAGCATTTTCAAATAGAATAGTAGGGGAAAATGATAGACATTCATCCTCCATTTTAGGACTAATTTGGAGTCAACTTAGGGCATGGAGATAGATACTTGGCTTAATAATAGATCATTCATGAAATAATCTCTAAGAGATGCAACATCACCATTGATGGTTTAGTCCTGATAACCAAAATTGAATGAGTGAATTATTTGAATCTATTATGGGTATCTAGAAACTTTGCTCGAACATTTTTAAACAAAAGGGAAAGGATAGTTTAATTTCTAAAACAAACACAAAAAGAGGGAAGGGTAAGGTGGTAAATAAATTTTCCATAACTAAGTGAAATTAATGCTTTAATAATTGAGTTGATTAATTCCTCCATAGTTATACCATTATGTGTTGAGTCTCACCAAAGGATTTAACTTCAATGCCACACAATGGGAAGATTTGAGGGAAGAATCTTAGCGACATTCATCAATGGCTCTCTAAAGATAAATTTATCATGGGTCACTAGTCTTTGGTACACCCAAAGGGGAACCTCCATCAATAAATAACTTCTTACACATGACTAATTCTTGATTTAGATTGCATTAAAAGCTAAAGAACTACCTACACTCCCTCCTAGTTTGCCTTAACCACCTTTTACCTCATGAATTGGTTGAAGTGACCTGAGCAGACCCCATATTCACCCCTTTCTAGTAGAGTGTCATATGTATGGAACAACATTGAAATATTGACTTCTTTGAAATAAGCCAAAATCTTCCTTTTGCCATCTTCCAAGGGTCCTACCACCATTGGAGACAAGGCAAACCACTTGTCTATTGTAGTATTCATAGTCCTGGCATAGGTATTATACAAGCCCAAATCTGAAATGGGCATCAATTTGAGCTCTGAGATCATGACTTTATTAATCATAATAGTCAACTTTTATCACTTCTCATCAATAATAGAGAACCTCTATAGATAGTTTTAGGTTAAGTAGATGAGCACTTGGGTATCCTCCATAGTCCCTACGACCTTCACCAAAGTGGAGAAAATTTATAAGATGTCATCCTTGATGTTCCTAATTAATTTTTGATGGAAAAATATCTCAATATATGCCTCACAACCTGGTTGTGCATGTCCTTGATAAGCTTATTTGACATACCATGCGTCACTTGGAGAACTAAGAGTGGGTATTCTACCATTTTCTATTCTCCTTTGAGAATCCTCACCTTGTTGAAAGATAATAATTCATATTCTATGTGATAGACCACATGATTTAACTCTTTCATAAACTTCTAGGTGAATATCCTCTACATTCTCCCCATGGCTTGATTGAAATCCCATTGTACCTCTAGGGTGATATGCACTATCATTTATGAAATATATAATACCAGGACCATCCCTCAAGTATTGGGAGGTATTGGGAGGGTGGTAGAGATGGTAGTGGTAGGTGGAGGATGAGGTGAAGGTGGAATGGAAAAAGTGGAAGGAGTGAAGGATGAAAGTAATGGAGGAGGAAGCATGGGGGTAGAAGTTGGGAAAATGAATGGTGAGGCCCATGAGAACATCTTTACCTACTAGTGACTTTGGGTCATAATCACCTAAGGGGTGATGACCCCTAGGAAGGGGTGTTTATCAAAAGGTATGATATTAGTTGGTTAAATATAAATATTTAGTTAGTTAAGATGACAAAAAAATGGGCTAGGGAGTAATGATTGGATCCAATGGGGCAAGTGATAGAGGATCATAAGAGACTTCTAGGGGAGGTAGAATTGAGATTAGTTGGTATATAAACTTTTGGATAGGCATATATTACCTTTCACTTCTTCCTTGACCTTTTAATTGGGTTAGCTTTAGATGCTACTATGGAAGGAGATAATATAGTAAAGGTTGTAAGGGCTAACTATGAGAGTTATTACATAGTTAAAGGGATTATAGGGATGATCTTAACCACTGAAGACATGCACATGGATGTATTTATTTCTAGAATAATTAATGTGGATAACAAAGATAGGGCTTTCACATCCACTTATATTTGAGCTATGACCAATGGGAACATGGAGAAATTTCTAGGTTGGGGAACGGAAAGGGTGAATGGAAAAAAAGAAGGGAAGAAGCCAAGAATGGTGGAGGTTATGGATGTTTGGGAAAATAATAGAGGATTTGTAATTGGTAAAAGGGGTTATGATGTAAAAGGTAATAGAAAAGAGGAGGGAGTAAGGGGAGGAACTTATATAGGTGAATTTTGTTGATCTAACTTTAGGCATATTTATGGGTTATTACTTATGTCCAACCTTAGATCTTGGGTGGCCTAAATATTGAATAAATGTAGAGGGGTTCTAAGAGGGCCTAGATAGGTGAACCTTATTACCCTTTTCCTTTTTGTGAGCTCTGATCCTTGTAATAACCTCTTGGTAATACATAGTGTTTAGATATAAATTATCATCATTTACCATCTAGTGGTCATCACAGAGGTTGAGGTGAGCCAAGTACTTCTCCAAATAGACTTGGATCATACTCTATAGGTCTAAATCCCTTAGCTTGACTCTAGCCAATGCCAAAGAGTCTTGGTTAGCTATCATATTTAATAAGGGAGGGAAAGAGTGGTATTTATGATTCTTGATGATGATTGGGAGAGGCGAGCAAACCTTTTATTGGTGACATATATAGCATCTAAAAATGCCTTCCACCAATTGATAAGCAATTTCAACCTCCACAAAATGATCTAAGACATGAAATGGTAAGTTGAGGGGCTCTTTAAGGATACCTACAACTTGGATGACATTTGTCCTCTCAAATATACTAGTAATATTTAATGGAATCTAGAAAATCTCTAATTTCTTAATATAGATGAGGCATAGGGGCCTCATTGATCATGTTGTATACCAATGGGTAGGAGCATTCATAAATTTTATAGATGTTGTTTATGTATTGGTAAACATATAGTTTGTAGAAAACTACATGGATTATAAGGCATCCATAAACCCATGCAAGAAAGGTAGAGGGATTGAAAGTGAGTGTCTTATAGATTGTGTTTATGAGATAGATCATCATGTTAAAATGTCCCCCTTCTCGTGCATCTGTAATGGATATGACCACATTGAAATTAAAATTTCCTTAAGGGATGGAGACTTGGGGGCCATCGAGGATCATATAAAACATGGGAACCAATTATTAATTGATGTGAAGGCAATAGAGGGCCCTGAATAATCAGTTTAGTAAGATCATGCTACTTTGTATACTCTCCTTGAAGGTGAAAACATGTATGCATTAACATCCTCTTTGTTAACCCATTTAACATCTAGGTTTTCTACCTATTTCTAGAGGACATAATAGATTTTTAAGGTGTCAATTTAGGTATTCAACATTGATAAGTGATATGAAAAAGTGGGGTTAGGGATATTATAGTAATATTTTTAAGTTATGCCTAAGATGTTGGAAATCTAGTGTTAGAAGCTGGCTAAGTAAACCTAATTATTAATATCATCCTACACCCATATGGTAGTGAGGAGAAACTTAAATAATAAGTTAGTGTAATGCAAAACTTTGGGCTTGGATATGGCTTAGTATAGGCTACACTTCTAGTATGCTTGCAAGGCATCTTTAAACTCAACTTCATCATCATAATTAGTAATTGATTTTTTGGCACCATATCAATAGTATTGAATATTTTATTATAGTTCTTAAATTAAGTAAAAACATTTGAGATTAGGGGGTCCTTGTTTTTAGACTCAGCCTTGGGGTATGAAGAAGAAGTGGCCATAAATGTAGGATGAAATTTGGAAAAATAATTAGGTCAAAAGAGAAAGCGGTAAAACTCACAGATGGGAACAAATCAAAAGGAGGCCAAATTTGGTAGCTTAAAGATATAACAGCTAATGAGATTTCCTTGGGACATTTATAGAAAAAAATTCATCCCCCTTATATTAATGGTGTTTTGTAGCTCATCCAACATGGATTAAAATTTGAATAGGTGGCTAAATCTTCAACTTGATTTCATAATCTAGAGTTAAATTTAGAGTATATGATTATGTCTTTTACCAGATCTAGTAAAGGTGATGTGACATTTTTAAATTATCCTATCAAGGTATAGTTCTCCACTTCATCAATGTCTAAAGTGGAGTAGGTGCATGACCACCTCATCCTTAAAGTCTTTTGAGAGCTCTAATTTTACACCATTTGTCACATCCTAACTAGTCTTAATGTTAACGATCAAGACATAGGTACAACTCAACACTTCATTGATATATCTTTGGGGTGATATGAGATGTCATCTAGTGACATGAGGCATCTTATGATTATCCCCTATGGTTCCACATGTATTTTATTCTAACCATATGGAGCCTTTAATGGGCCCACTTACTAGATTTTTCAATTATGCCATGTGTTGCGTCATGATACATTAGGCTCTTTGATATTTTGACATCTTTTCCAAACCAGGGGACTAACATTTATAACTACAAGTTCTATGGCACACCCTCACTACATTGGGCTCTCCCAAGTTTTGACATCTTTGTAAAACTGATATACTAAGAAGTCTAACAATAGATATAGTCAAATTTGGGTATTGTTGGCCTTCAAAGCATGTGGCATCTCTTGATTTTTTATATCTCTCCTAGGTTATAAAATCTCTATCAAGACTGATAGACTGACCACTCTATCACTGGTTGACATGGCATTCACTAATTGGATTGGGATCTCCTAAGATCTAACATCTTTGTTAGGTTTGTGAGACTAGCCATTTTAGTTTGTGGGTGGGGTGATTTCTTCATAGTTCTTTATAAAGAGAATTCCATTTATTAACATATACCATGCAAATTTCAATCAAAGATATCTCTACTACATATGGGTGAGTTTAAGTAGTGAATTATTATAGATTAGGAAATTCACAATCAAATCATACCATTCTAGTTATAGCATCATATCTTAGTCTATTTGGTGTAAAATTATTCCTCGGTATATATTAGTTTCAACTAATTAAGGCATTGTCCTTAGACCAATTTGGCCAATTTGATCTCCAAGTCATACTCCTACAACTTTTCCATCTATTGATGCATGGGTTTGACCAACTCATTTTACCCCAACATTTGATTTATGTTTGGGTCCAAGATGATAGCATGCATCTTATTCTTGAAAATATAGTGCCTAAATTTGTATACTATCTTGACTAGGGTGTATACATGTTTATTGAGATTAGAATATCTTAGCTATTTATCCTTTAGGTTGGTTCTCATGAAAGCAAAAAGATGTTCTTCTAAATTCATTATCTAGGTAAGGTAGGCAACAATGATGTCTTGGAAATCAAAGGGTTAGATATAAAAATATTGTGTATAGCCCATGCTAATGAGGAATAAGGCTTGCATAATTGCATCCTTGATTTTATAGAAATAATTATTTTATTTTTCATGCCATCCATCTTTATGTCCTATTTCAACATAACATTCAAGGGTTGTAAAATTAAAAAATAAACAAAAGTAAATTTATGAACAAAGTTAATTTTCCCAAAAGAGGATCTTAACTCTTTCTTGCTATTGGGAAGGGTAAATTTAGAAATCACATCATCTCTTTTTGGGTCGATAGTAATACCTTATTTTTTGATGATATGATCAAGAAGCTTACCTTCAATAATTTTGAACACACTATTTTTGGGATTTAGGGAAATACCATACCTTTTGCACCTTTCAAACACTTTCTCTAAGTGACATATATGATCTGACATGTATTATTAAAACACATTCAATTAATCCATATAAATTATTATACACTTTCAAATTAATCCTTAAAAAATAAGGTCCATTTATCTTTGAAAGGTTTTCCTAAAACTGATCAACCCAAAGGGAATTCTCTTGTAAGTGAATGTGCCCCATTTAGTGGTAAATGTAGTTTTGGCATGGTTTTATAAATTAACCAAGTCCTAGTTATACCTTAAAAAACCATTAATAAAGGACATCATTTGGGATTATCTCATCATTTGGATCAATTCATTAATGAAAGGTAATGGGTAATTGTCTTTGTTTGAAGCCAGTTCAAATTTAAGAAGTCTATGCATACGTGGATTTCTCCATTTTTATTTCACACAAACACTAGATTGGCCACCTAGGTAGAATGGAAAATGAGGAAAATTATACAAGTAGTGAGTAATTTATGGACCTCCTTATATATTAAGCAATCCATAATTAGTTTTATTAGTCTCTACCTCTACCTAAATGGTTTTTTTTCTTGATTGAGGGGGATAGTATGAGTGATCACTCTTGATTTAAATAATTTAAGGTCTCCATAGGCCCAAATAATTATGTATTTATATCCCAATAGTATATTTTTCAATTTTTCTAGCTTAGAGTCTATCTAGTGAAGGTTTACATTGACCATCTAGAGGTTTTATACTGAACCAAGGTTGAGGATATGACATTTATAGCCTTCTAACTTAGGCCTCATTACTTGGAACATGGGTTCTAAAATGTCAAATTATCTCTCTAATTAAATCATCCCCTTTGGGATCTAGTTATCATGAATATTAAAGATCTCATCCTTATCTAGTTTATTACTAGGTTTGTCCTTATCTGCCTCATCAATGATCTAGGTTTCAAATACCCATATCTTATTAAGGAATTGGATGATTTGATAGTCACTTCAAACACTTGAAATTTCATCACATTATCAAAGATAGAGGGGCAAGGGATAAGTTTCATAGATAAACCCTATAACTCAATGTCATCTAGGGGATTAAGCTCATTATTATAGAAATGAGTGAGTCAAAAACTTGGTTTTATTCCCTAGGGATAGGGATTATATTGAATGTGATAAACATTTTAGTTAAGTCTCAACCTCATGTTTATACATTATGAGGTATGAAAGTTTACATTAAAATTTACTCCTAATCTAGTTGACTACCAAATCAAAATCACTGAACACTCTAAGTTTGTTTTCTTTATGTTTCAATGTGAACTATAATCCTAGGATTAACGCTTTGTATTATACCATATTGTCCATACACAAGAAATATAGCTTATATGACATTAGGTACTTATTCCCCTAGGGGTCTATTAATAAAAGACAAACCCCACTACATTATTTATAATGAGCCCTATCTACATAGAGAGAGCATGGGCTTAGCAATTCTAGCTAGTTGTTAGTTGTATCTTTGGTTGGTTTTGTACTTAACTCATAGATTCTTAGGTCTGAGAATGCTAGGTTCACTTTTTCATTGATAGCATTGTACTCAGTTATCATCTCTATCTACCCTAATTTTATTATCTACCCTTCTCCAAGATATCCACATATGAGATAATTATGTGATCATATACCAATTTAGGGATTTAGACCAATCTCTATTAAGGAGCATGTGATATGCCTTAAGAATATCCACTAATGGGATGTCTATTAAGTGTTGAATCTTGAGTTCTGATTCCTATTATATGTGGACATTTATAAGATCACCTACTACTCTGACCTTGGACTTGTCTAGTTAAACCACTACCTTATACAATTTTATATAGCCTAACCCTAAATTTTTTTAGATGCCTACTATTATTATGTTGGTTGAAGATCCTAAGTCTACTACGTAATTATGCAAATTTTTATTGAATAGTATAATGGTAAAAAGGAAAGGAATCAATTCCATCATATTCTTATGATTGAGCACATTTGTATGGGTTAGTTTATATTTTACATTGGGTTGAATTGGCCTCTCAATAAAGGATTTTAGCATAAGATCATGTCACTCTATGATATCAATAATTTCATGGAGCATGATGTTGGATTTGATATTCCTCATGTCCTCAAATATATTATAGATTCATTTTCTTTGGGTATGTGGGGTTTCTATTGGAGGTTTAGGTTCTTGAGGTTATACAGGTGGTAGGTCATTCCTATTATTCTAGTTAGGTGGGGTCATATCATTATTTGGGGGAGTTGAGGTAGTGAAGGGTTGTTATGGTTGCCTATTCATAATGGTGTAGTTTCTCCTTTTGAACTACTAAAATTCATACACTTCACTAATACCATCATCCATCTCATTTTATTCCCATCTTATGAATTTCATGGTTTCCAATAACATGGTAGTGCTAAGGGCTTTGCCCATGTTGGATGATTCTAGGTGATTGGGAACCTCCTTGTATTCTTTCATTTCCTTTTATAATATATCAAAGGAACAACCAAACTCTATTCAATAATGTTCCCCTTGGGTTATCTTTTTATGCACTTAACAATAGTTAGGCAAGGATATATCAAAGTTATTAATTTTGGGAAACTTATTGGGTGAGGATTTTTGGGGATTATGGGGATGATTGTAGTTCCTATTTGGTATTTGATATGTGAAGTTTTTGTTAGAAACTTTGAATTAGAGTTACTCATATACCTTTTTAGTCTAATGAAATCATTACTAAGTTTTTTTTACCATTCACTAAATAATGTCCAACTCATTCTTTATGGACTCCCTAGGGTATAATATAGGTATTGCTTATTTTCACCAATTTACAATTGATGAGTGTTTTTTATGGTTCCATAGGTTAAGAAAACCTAGCTATTGGTTTAGTATGGGATGACCCAGTGGGATTTAATGTGTTACAAATAATATCCAAAGTGTTGGGATATTATGATTAGTGTTGGGAAAGAGGCTCAACCTGGGCATATCTGATAACACATTAGGAATGGGGGCCATCATCTAAATTTATGCGTATAAATTTATGTATACCTTGATGGATCCTACATAACCCATGGGTAGGTCCACTATTACTTAATATTTTCTCAAAAACATATCCATCTAAGGGTCTAAGGTATTCATATACATTTTGAGTGCTAGTTGGGGTTTAGGTTAGTAGAGCATGAAAACCTAACTATACATATTTCTTATCTTAGTGTTGAAGTTCCTAATAGGTTTATTGGGATCCCATTTAATATAGTAAAATTAATGGTACATGATTTTTGGGTTTATTACTTATCCAAAGTAGGTGAGGAAGGCAATACTAAAATGGTCCCAACTAGGGATTGAGTCCTTGGGGAAGTTGAGGAACCACTCATATGTTGAGTCCATCAAGATGAATGATAAAATATTATACACTACGTACTCTTATTATATATTTAAAATCCTTAAGGAATATTTATATGAGTTCACATGCTCTTTGATAGTGCATCCTACATAAAGAATGAAATAAGGAAGATACCTCTTGGGATTTTTAGGTAAGTCATGGATAACTCTTGGGATGTTAATGGCCAAGCTAGCCAACCAAGCAATCTTGAAAAGTTTGTTTGGGAGAGGTTAAGGTGATAAGATAGTTGGAATCATGATATGCCTAGGTATATTGAGCATGGTTCTTATATGTAATAGCAAAAGGGAAACCACTAGTCGACTATGGTAGGACTTAGCTCTAGTGATAGGTGAACTAGTCTCCAAGATGATTCAAAAATAATCAATAGTTAGTATGTTATTACCAAAAAGCATTATTTTAAATAAGACAACACTCAACACACATTATTTTTTCCTTCTCTTTCATCTCCTAATGTTGGGTGTGTTTAAATCACACGACAATGGATTTTCATCATCCACTTTAGGACTATTATGGAATCAACCTAGGGTATGGCTAAAAATACTTGGATTCATAATATAACTTTTATGGAATAATCTCTAAGAGATTTCATGTCACCATTTGTGGTTCATTCCTAATAACCAAAAATGATTGAGTGAATTATTTGAATCTATTATGGGTATTTAGGCAATTTTCTCCAACATTGTTAAACAAAATGGAAATGATAGTTCAATTTTCAAAACAAACACCAAAGGAGGTAAGGGTAAGGTAGTAAATAAAGTTTCCAAAAACAATTGAAATTAATTCTTTAATAATTGATATTAACACATCCACCATAGTTATACCATTGTGTGTTAAGTCTCACCAAAGGCTTTAATTCCAACACCACATAATGGGAAGAGTCTATGGAAGTATCTTAAAAATACTTAATCTGTAAATCCTCACTAAATATTAATATTAAAAGTCTATAGTTAATCACACAAACTCTCAAAAATAACTTATAGGCTACCATATTAGTTATCATTATTATGAAAAAAATGAGAGGAATTTATAAAGTGTTTATTATAGGTAGGCACATCATAATCATTACATTCATATGGGCACTAATATTCAATTAGAACTAAAATGAAAGATGATTTGGTAAACATAACATGTGTCATTTGAGAGAGATAAATATAACATTCATTTATATAACTAGTTCTATTACATAGATAAATCTTAGCAACTCTTTATAATTCAAATGGAGGTGAAGAAAATGATAAGTGAAATATTGAATTGATTCCAACATCACTTTTGAGCTAAACATTGTTGATCTCCAAACTTCAACATAGTTGTAATTTTATAGATAAGGATGGGATTTACCCCCAATTAGCATGAGATTCCCATTCTAAGCCATGATGGCCATTACTATTGGTTACAATCATATAATTAAAAAAATGGATAAAATCCCTTTAATCTCACCCTATAAAGATTATTAAGGGACCACTCAACTTATAAATGAAGGAATCTTGGAAGTGTTATCTCCCAATTACTTTGAATTCACCTCCCTGGCTTCTAGCATGGATATCATGAGCTCAAACTCTTGATTTAGCTTAGTAACATTATTTAAGTTATTGTTAAAGATTGTCTCAGCCTAGACCACCATTTTTTGGTACATATAAAGGGGATCCTCCATCAAAACTAGGACTTCAAACACCTAAATGATACTCATTGTATATTATGTTGAAATCTTGATAAAATCTTGATCTCCCTCCTGGTTCACCTTGGCCACCTTTTCCCTCATGACCTAGTTGAAGTGACCTAGGTGGACCCTAAATTCACACCTATCTAATAGAGTTTCAACTAGATGGAATAATACTTAGATATTAATTAATTTTAAATAAGATAATATTTTCCTTTTTCCATCTTCTAGGTGTCCCACCAATGTTTGAGATAAGTTAATCCACGCCTCTATTACAATCTTCATAGTCCTAGTGTAGTTTTGATATAAGCCAAAATCTAAAATGGGCATCAATTTGAGCTCTGAGAACATGCCTTTATGAATCACAATAGTCAAGTTTTAAAACTTCCCATAAAATATAGTAACCCTCTCCAAATAGTCTTGGGTTAACTAGATAAGCACTTGGGTATCCTCCATATTCCCTACCACCTTTATTAAAATGGATAACATTTTTTAGAGAATATATTTGATGTGCCCAATTAATTTATGAGGGAAATATATCTTGATCTATGCCTCAAAAGTTTTGAACTATATTTGCATGTCCTCAAGAAGCTTCTACAACATATCATGCATCATCTAGAGAACTTAGAGTGTCTTCTACCATTTTATCTTTTCCTTCAAGAGTCCTCACCTTGGTGAGAGACAATAAGTAATATTAGATCTACCAGACTATAGAGTTTCCATATTTCATGAACTTATAGGTGAGGATCATTTGCATATTCATTGTGGCCTATTTTAAATCCTATTATACCTCTAAGGTTTTATGCATCATCATTTATATCACCTATAATACTCATACCATTCCTTGGGTCTTAAGAGGTGTTAGTGGGGTGGTATATATGTTAGTGGTAGGTAGATAAAAAATAAGAGGTAGAATGGAAGAAGTGGAGGGAGTGAAGCATGAAATAAATGGAGGCGAATGAGGCATGGGAGTGAAAGGGTAAAAAAAATGAATGGTGGAGCCCATATGAACATTTACATCTACCATTGATTCTAGGTCATACCCTCCTAAGGGGTGATGACCCATGGAGGGGGTGTTTATTATAAATGATGAGATTATATTATTAAATATGAATCCTTAAATGGTCAAGGTGATGAAAAAATGGGATATGGAGGTATGAGAGGAGCTAATGGGGTGAATACAAAAAGGGACTAGTGGGAGAGGAAAAATTGGAACAATTGGTATAATCACTATGAGATGGGCATGAACTACCTTTCACTTCTTCCTCTAATTTTTACTTGGGTTAGCTCTAAACACTGCTATAAAAGGAAATGATGTAGCAAGGGCTATAGGGGATAACTATGAGAGTTATTATATTTTTAGATGGGGAAAACCCCAATCACTAGAGACACACATATAGGTACATTTACTCTTAAAATATTTGGGGTGGATAGTATAAATGAGGCCTTTTTAGTCACTTGAATTTGAGTACTAGCTAATAGGGACACCAGGAAAGTTTTAAGTTGGGGAATGGAAGGGGGAAATAGAAATGAAGATGGCAAGAATACAGGAATGATAGAGACCATGGATGTTTGGGTGAAGAGTGGAGGAGGTGGAATTAGGAAATGAAGTGGTTTTACATAAGGTAACTAGAAAGAGGAGGGAGTGATGGGAGGAAATTGTGTTGGTGCCTACTATTTATCCCATTTTAGGCTCATTTATGGGTTACTGCTGACATTAAAGCTTAGAGTAAAGGATATAGGGGCTAACTATGAGAGTTTATATCTAGTTGGATAGGGACAACCCTAGTAATTAGAGACACAAACATAGGTGTACTTAATCCTATAATATTTAAGGTGGCCGATAGAGATGAGGCCTTTGTAGGCACTTGAATTTGAGTCATGGACAACATGGACATTAGTCAAGTTTTGATTTGGGAAATGGAAGGAGAAAATATAAATGAAAAAGATAGGAAGCTAGGAATGGTGGAAACCATGGATGTTTGGGTGAAGAGTGGAGGAGATGAAATTAGCAAAAGGGCTGGTGTTATATAAGGAAACTAGAAAGAGGAGGGAGTGATTGTAGGAACTTATATTAGTACCTATTATTAATCCCACTTCAAGATCAATTTTGGGTTGCTATTGAAATTAAACCTCAGAGCCTAGGTGGCCTAAGGTAAAGGCATTTTATATGGAGATACATATTCTTGGTATAACTTTCATCGAGTCACATGAGTTTGACTTCGCTAAGGCTGAGGTGCCTTAACTATTATAGGTGGAGGAGGTAGAGCTATAGTGGGGGAAATACTAGTAATGAAATAGAAGGTGGAAAGATAACCTATAAGAATCTTATAGAAATTATGGGGGGAGTCAGTATGAATTTTTCTAAATATTAAATAAATATAAAGGGGGTTTAGGAGTGCCTAGATAACTAGACCTTCTTACCCTTATCCTTCCTACAGGATTTGATACTTGTGAGAAACTCTTGGTCACTGACAATGTTTAAATATAAATTATTATAATATTTTATATGGTAGCCATAATTTAGGTTGAGGTGAGCTAAATACTTATCCAAATGGGCTTGGATCATGCCCTTTGGGTCATAATCCCATGGCTCAACTCCACCTAATGCTAAATATTCTCAATTGACCACCATATTTTTCAAGGGAAGGAAAGAGTGGTACACATGATTATTGATGATGACTAAGATAGGTGGGTAGGCATTTTGTTAGTGATTGATACAAAGTCTAAAAATTTCTTCCACCAATTGACAAGGGATTTTAACCTATGAAAGATGATCAAGGACATGATGTGGTAAGAATAGGAGATATTTAATGATGCCTATGACCTAGATGAATGTGTCCTTTTAAATATAATATTAGTCTCTGATGGGAGCCATTGAATCTCTAATTTATTATGATAAATGAAAAATATGGGCCTATGTAATCATTTTGTATACTATTAGGAAAAAAATTTCATAAATGTCTTGAATTTTAATTATGTATTGGTATCCATATATTTATGTATAAAACTACATGGATCATAGAGCCACCAAGAACCCATGCAAGAAAGACAAATGTATTAAAATTTAGTGTCCTATATATTAAAATTATGAAATAGCTTATCATGTAAAAATGTCCACTACCTGTGTATTTATAATCACTCAAACCACATTTAAATTAACCACTCCTCCCAAGTTATGGAATTGGGAGGCATCAAGGATCATATGAGGTAGGGGTACCCACTTTTTCTTTATGTGAAGGTAGTCTAGGGCCTTAAACATCCCATCTAGTAGAATCATTCCAATTGATACCCCCTATTTAAAGGTACAGACTATGTATGCATTGACATCATATTTAATAACCCATTTAATGTCTAGGTTCTCTGTCCAATCCTAGAAAGCATTATATATTTGGAATGTGTTGGTCTAAGTCTTCAGCACCACTAAGTAATATGAAAAATTTTTGTTTAGGAGATTTTAGTAAGCCTTGTAAGTCATG
This sequence comes from Torreya grandis, assembly GCA_037957365.1. NCBI lineage: Eukaryota > Viridiplantae > Streptophyta > Pinopsida > Cupressales > Taxaceae > Torreya > Torreya grandis. The sequence continues at coordinate 453,774 of JARHVA010008332.1, forward strand.
ACCAAGATGTTAGAAATCTAATGGTAGGAACTAGCTAAGCATAGCCAATCATGAACTTTGTCTTATACCCATCTGGTGATGAGGAGTAGCTTGATAAATAAGTCAACACAAAGGAGGACTTTGGGCTTATCCATGGCTTAGTATAAGCCATACTTCTAGTATGCTTACAAATCATATTCACACGTAGCTTCATCATCATCAATAATTAATACTTTGGGCACCATATTGATGGCCTTGAATATATCATTATATTACTTAAATTGAATTAAACCATCCAAGAATAGATTTTCTCTTTACTTAGTCTTAGCCTTTGGGTTTGAAGAGGAATTGGCCATCGATGTGAGATGAAAATTGGAGAAAAGATTAGGCTAAAAGAGATAGCAAAAAAATAATAAGTTGGAGAAGAGAAAAAAGAGGAAAAATTTGGTATCTCAAAGATATAAAGGCTAATGAGATTTCTTTAGGACACTTATAAAAACTTACATTTGCCCCATAAATTAATAACACTTGGTGGATCATCTATTGTGGACTCAAATTTGAGTGGGTGGCTCAATCCTCGACTTGATTTCCCAATCCAAAATTTTGGATTAATGATTACATGTCATTTTCCAGATCTAATATAGGTGATGTGACATTTTTAACTTATCTAATTAAGGTCTAGTTCCCACTTCATCAATGTTTAGAGTGGGGTAGGTGTGCATCCACCTCATCTTTAAAATCTCCTAGGACCTTTAAGTTTAAACCATTTATCAAATCTTGAATGGTTTTCACATTGATGGTTTATACTTAAGCACATATCATCACTTCATTGTTATATTTTTAGGTTGGAGATGAGATGTTAGTTAATGACATGAGGCATCCTCTAAATATCCCTTGGGGTTCCACTTGTACTTCATTCTATCCATCTCAGGGCCTCTAAGGGGCTCACCTTCTTAATTTTTCAATTATTACATGTTTTATATCATGATACCTCAGGCTCTCCTAGATTATGACATCCTTGTCAAACTTAGAGATTGACTTTTACAACTATAATCAACGTGGAAATCCCTCACTACATCAAGCTCTCCCAGGTTCTTACATCTTTTTCAAATCAAGAGACTAACAAGTCTCATAATGAAGAGAGATTAATTAGTCAAATTTTGGAACTATTAACCTTCATAGCATGTGGGATCTCTTGATTTAGTCCAACACTCCTAGGTTCTGACATATCTATCAAGACCAAAAAAACTAATGATTTTATCACTAGTTGACATGGAATTTACTAGTTGGATCTAGATCTCCTAGGATCTGGCATCTTTTTTAGGTCTAAGATACTAGTCATTTTAATTTTGGGGTGGGGTGATTGGATGGAACACTAATGGTGTCTAACCTTGGGATACATGGTGCTTGTTGATTGAATCAAGATCTCCTAAATTTTGACATCTTTGTTAGGATCTAGAGACTAAAATGTCTAACAATAATATTTGTGGCATTTATTAGATACATTAGGCCCTCCCAAGATATGACATCTCTATTAGACTAGGAGTGACCAATCTGACAATAACCACATGGAACTCTTATTATGAAATCTCTAACTATCCATTAGTTGAATATATCAAAGTTGTGTAGTGTCAAAACATAGACATGTGGAATACCCTACAAAAACCAAAAAAATGACTACCATTTATGCTCTATAAAACCACATAAGACTCTAGGGTTATTTATATAGGGAATATGAATGAGACTATATGAACCTTTGAGTAAGTACAAGCCTACAAAATTAACATCCTAAACATTTAAGGACTGAGTGCCCATCCTAGTCATGGAATATAGATAGGATTTGCCTTGGTCTCTTTCATAAAATGATGAGGCCTATTACTTGGATACATTAGTCATTATCCACATCATGTTTTTGAGGAGGAAAAGAAAAAAATAAGGTGAACTTGGATTTTAGAGACTTGACATAGGTGAATCCCAACAAAACATGAGAAAGGATCATGAATTATGGTTACTAGTTTTTCAAAAGAAGGGTCCCCTATTTCTTAAGAAAATGGGGCATATTGGCCACAATAGGTTTAATGTTTTAGGTTTTTGTTTAGGTTTTAGGGTTTAGAGTTTAAGGTTTATGGAATAAGGTTTAGGGTTTAGGATTTAGGGTTTGGATTTTTGGTTTAGGGCTTAGGATTTTATGTTTGGGGTTTATTTTTTGGGTCTTAAGGGGTTAGAATTTAAGATTTGAGGTTTTGTGCTTAGGATTTATTATTTATTACTCATATTTTAAGGTTTATGGTTTAGTCTAGAGGGTTTAGGTTTAGGGTTAAGATTTAAGGTTTAAGTCCTAGGATTCAAGGTTTATGTTTAGGGTTTGGGTTTTATGACTTAAAATTTAGGTTTTAGGATTTATGTATTAGGATTATACATTTATGGATTAGGTGTTAGGGTTTAAGGTTTGGGTTTTAAGGTATAGGGTGTAGGGCTTGGGTTTTTAAGTTTAAGGTTTAGGTCTTAGTGTTTTAGATTTTGGGTTTAGGGTTTAAGGTTTAAGGTTTAGGGTTTTAGATTTAGAGTCTAGGACTAATATTTTAGGTTATATTTTTAAGGGTTTTAGATTTAGGGTTTGGGATGTATAACTTAGGATTTAGGGTTTTTTTGGGGGTCATGGTTTAGGGTTAGGGTATTGGGTTTTAGGCATTAGAGTTTAATATTTTTTGTTTGGGGCCTAAAGTTTATATTTTAGAATTTTAGGTTTAGGGTTTAGGTTCATTATTGAGGGTTTGAGGATTAATATTTATGTATTTTAGAGTGGATTACATAAAATTATTATTCAAACATTACTCTAATAAATCAAAGGAAAAATGCATAAGAGTAAACCAAATTAAGCCTATATATTCATGATGGAATTGCAAGTAATAGTAAGTAACAATTGAAAGAAATTGACATCATATTACCTTACCAAGTGGATTCACCATAAAAATGTGGATCAAAATCATGTTCTCCCTTTATCAAGATAAATTATCTTCAACAACAATGGTGGCCAACTCCTCGAATGTATCAAGAACTCCTTGTAAAGCCTAGGCTCATGGTTTGGAATCACTAAACTAACTTATAAATGAAGCTTGAAAATAAAATCAATGATTAAATGCAAAGGATTTATAAAAAAATTACATTATAACTTTACATAAATCAATCTTAAAAATTATATTCATAGATTCTTTATATATAGATTATTTAGATCGATTAGGATCAACCATGACCATCCATCTCAATATTGAGATGTGTGGCCATGAATTAATCCAATTATATAATTAAATCCATAATTACACCTCATAAATTTTGGGGATAGAGTGGCACTTTAAGAGGTATGGAGGGTCTTAATGAGGTATGGGAGACCCATAATCTTGATATTTTATGCATTTATGGCTTATGGATGCCACCTCATATGATAATGTCATTAGGTGATGTAGTTAATAAAAATTAATTTCCAAAAATAAATATTAAATAACTCACATGGAAAATAAATTTAATCTCTTGATTTGGATTAATTATCCTTAAACAAGGTTAATCAACATTTGTGCAATTATTTGAAAATTGGCCCTCAATTAATCAAAATGGTTAGAAAGTCATATTACTAGGTCATAATTTGATTGGAGAAGAATTGGAAGGTGATATTAGATATATACAAACTATGTTCCCATTTAGGATGTTACCAAAACCTAATAACAAGGGCACATGTCATGTACTAATGAATTAGAAGAAAAGAGTGATCTAGATCACAAAAAGGCAAAATCATCATTTTAACTCAAAATAAATTGATCAAAGCTAGGTATCACATAAAATGCATTACTCAATTTGGGGATACATTAGCCTAAATTGACACTTTTAAATGATAATCTCAAACCATTTAGTATTTTTTATGGATTTTGACCTAAAATGTGTATTTGAGTGCAATTCAAGTAAGATTGACAATTTCAACACAAATGGTGTTAGGAATTAGATGTCTACATTTTCCCCCTATTTGAGGTGTAGTGATAAATTCAGGTGAAATAACATCTTTTCAAAGAAAATAATTGTCAAGAAGAAATTGGAAATGACCCATGATTCCCCCTCAAGAGGACATACTAGGATGAAATAAAAGGATGGACTCTTGAAAAGAGAACGAAAGTGAGAGATTAACCCATGGAATAGATAACATCTAAATGAGCTAATGCTTGCATACATGGTATACATAAATGATCAAAATATAATCTAGATGTATAATAGGCCCCATTAGATGGGGAGAATGGGAAAGATACAATCCATAAATGTAAGGGACACACTTTAAATGTACCCAATTTGAGAGTACAAACTACACACTTATGATATTGATCAATGCTAAGACAAGTTACACATTAAAATATTACCATCATGGGCATTAGAATGGAGAGCTTAGAATTAGAGGAAAAGAGATAATTTTCTACTTCACAAAAGGAAGCACCACTATAATGGGGTCTTTAGAGAGAAGATAATTTGAGGTGCCCCAGTAGGGAAAATGTGATCGTGATAAAATAGTTTTACTATAATAGGGCTAATATTGATCAGTGATAAAGAATCAATAATGGTTTGATCTTGTAGAGATGATTTTATTTTGACATTTTTTAGATGTTGTGCCCTAGCATGGGCAATTCACAAGCAAAATAGCTCAAGGATAAAACCCAAAAGATAGGTTAAAGCAAGTGGGTGAAAATGTACATGCGGTGATGTAATGGCTTAGAAAGCCACATAAAACCTAGCATATGATAATGCAAAAAGTGATGAAAGAGATGAAAATAATAATGAAAGATAGCCAACCTAACTCCAAATGTGATAGAAAAGTGGATTTTTCCTACATAGTTCCAAGGACTCATGTTCCAAAATGAACTTCAGGCCAATGTAGTTCACCCAAGTTTGGGAGAGAATGAAATGAGGAATGATGAAAAGTAACCAAGAATTGATTAGACTCATAATTTATGCAAATAGATGCACATATAATCATAAATTTGAGTGATAAAATACATGATACCTAGATGCTTATTTTCATATTATGATCCTAGATTATGCAAAGTGTTCTTGATAACTATTCATCAGAGCTATGTTGATGTTAAGACTTTGAAACCTAATCATAAAGTGATTGCTATAGTAAAATAAATTAGTCATCATAAGTATGAATAAATTAGAATGACATAATATTCCAATTACACTAAGATGATTCAAATGTGAATACCTATAACTAAGGATAATGGTAAAACAATATCCAAAACTAGAGTTATAATTATTTACACTTAAACAAAGAATCAAAGAAAATGATAAAGATAAACATAAATGAACCTAACTTAAAATCAAGTTATGATCAATCAAGACTTAAGTAGGAACAAAAATTTTTAAAAACAAAAAGAAAGAACATCTTAATTACATGATACCAATATATAGATAATCAAGATCCATGTGGACTATCAAGACATTCTTGAGAAAAAAAGAGAAAAGAAAATCAAATAAACAAAATGGTCCAAGAACAACTTAATAACATAGGATGAAGATATAAATAATCAAGATCCATGTGAATCATCGAGGTGTTCTAAAACATAAAAGAGATAAGCAAAAACATATATGGAAACATAAGACTGAGATGAGACAAGAAGTAATGAAAAGAGAAAAGGAGAAGAAATAAAAGGAGGGGTATGAAATTATAGCAAAACACCAAGAAAACAAAAATAAATACACACAAATAGAAATAAAAGTTAGTGTGGCTTTAAGATAACTATTTATGTAATTTTGATAGAGACATTAATTTCCACCATAACATAACCAAGAAAAATGATAAAAGAAATGGGAGAAGAGAATAAAATAAAAGGGGTTATTCGAGCTAACTCTAGATGTAAAAGACAAGTGGATAGTACCTACATAGTTCCATGGATGCATGTTCCAACATGAACTTCAGGCCAAATGTAGTTCTCACAAGAAATGGGATAGAAGAAAATGATGATCAGACCATCATGATTGATGTTTATAGAAGAAATGGAAGATATGACAAATAAATGAGAATGGTATTACAAAAAACAAGTTGATGGGATGAGAAATAATGATATTTAAAAATAACAAGTGCATGGGACAAGATGAACTAGTGTTTTTTGCTTACAAAATTGAAAGAGCATAGCATGGTGTGATAGGAATGCACAAATGTACAAAAGCATGAGACAATGTTTTTGTTCTTTTGGGGATCATGTTATGATGTTTTTGATATTTCCTAAGTATCTCAATATTTTTGGTGTTTTTGGGATAAAATATGCATAAGGTGGACCATCTAGTCAAGGAGATGAACATTCAAGAGTAAAGGTTCCAATAAAATAGTTAAGCTTGCTACAACGTCCCATGCTCACAAATTGGCAAGAGTGAGGATCTTGATAAGGCAATAAATGCCTACCAAGAGCAGCTGTGATCAAGGAATTTAACAAAGAGAGGAGGTTAAATCAAGTGTTAGTTCAAAAAACTATAAAATCAACACACTAACATACTAAAATCTCTAAGCCTAGATCTTAGGGGGAGCTTAATGAACAAATAATAATTGAAAACCCAACCAAAATATAAAGAACAATAGTCTTTACCTTCCTTGAGAGCTTCAAATGATTTCTTAATTTGGCTTACTTGGTTTATGCATAAGATGCATTCGTCAATGACATATGGCTAACATCATCTCTCCTATGCACCATAATTGAATGCTTGGCTTGATTTATGTGGCTTGGCTTAATTTTAACATTATAACAGTAGGATTTTAACTTCATAAATTTATTCCTACATTATAACTCTACTTTTATTGAGATCCTAAAATGAAGAGCTCTAGGCTTTCTTTTAAAAGTTTTAAAATCCCTTGGAATGGGTTAAATCTAACCATGGTTGAGCTTATTAACTTTGGTTGAGTTTGGCATATTCCTAGGATATTCTTTTAGATATTTTTCAAAAGTGACAACTCATAACCATGGTTGAGTTTATTTACTTTGGTTGAGTTTGGCATATTCCTAGGATATTCTTTTATATATTTTTGAAAAATGACAACTCACACAAGTAAGATTCTCTTGAATTTACCTTTTAGTAATTAATTTATTAGCTCATGAGTGAACTCAATAAATATTTGAAATTGATTTAACTTGATAATTGATTTTGATTAGGGTGTGCAAGTTAATTAATTATTTTTAGGAAATTGGTCATTTGTTTGATTTTGATTAATTCAATGTGTGTATTTACCTTGTTTAATTTATTTAATAGACCAAATTGATTTAATGCAAGGTTATGAAGCCAAATTTGAGACTAATAGAAATTTTTGGGCTAGGTATTTAATGATAGGAAAAAATTGGTCTAGAATCAAATATGAAGCCATTGGTGCCCAAATTATGTGTCTATAATTTGCCCCTATTTGGGAATATGTTGCAAGCTGTAAGCATAGTAACATATTTTCAAAGAATAAAATGGTTCTTTATTCTTATGATTATAATGGTAATGATTGAACTGTAGTTTCCCCCTTGAGGGAGTGGTTGGCAAGTGGGTTGACAAATGATCCCTCAAAAGAAAGAAGTAAATGAGGGGACCAAAAAAATGAAGATGATGGGGTGAAAACATAATGATCCACCCAAATTTGGGAAAAATCACTGAGAAATTGAAGTGGGATGGTGTATAATAGTTTGTCCAAAGATAGTTATAAGCATTGTACCCTGATTATGGAAACATGGTATGCTAACACAATGATTTGCAATCATTTAGAAGATGGAGCTGCCCTAGTTAAGATAGAAAATAAAGAAAGTAAAATTGGTTATAACAAAATGATTTGCCCTAGAAGGAAATATAATCATTGAGAATGCATGTGGGATGGTGTATAGTGCTAATGTAGTATACCCTAATTATAAAAACATGATTGGTGGTTGATGATTGATAAGTTGATACAAAGGATAAATATGGATTAGGACAACCTACTAGTAGGGAGATTCTCATCTGAAATAACAAAGGTTGAAATTCTTTTTTTACATAATTATTCTATTTGGGATATGATTGGGTATTGGATTATGATTATTTATGATGTCAGTTTCAAGGAGATGGTGATGCTATATTGATGTTGTAGACCTATCAAAGTTGATTTTTACTATAGCATTTGATGGTAGGCCTCATGATAGAACACCATGGGGGCTTGGCCAAAATATGCATAAGGACTAACTCCCAATATTTGATACTCAATGGAAAATAATTGCATTGATGATAAAAACCATGGTAATAATGTACACATTTGAATATGGATAGATTAAAGAATAATGTGTAAGGAATGATCTAATGAACACACATATATTCAATCATGACCACAATGCTGAAAGAAAACAAACAAACACACAAATAAACAAACAAAAAAAATAGACAAACAAATAAATAAATAAGACAAACAAAGAAACAAACAAGTGTTAGTCCCTATGTTAGTATAAATAACACAATAAACATTTCCCCTAGAAACTAGGTGACAACTGAACAAACAAACAAGATAGAGTAATAGAATAAAAGGAAAGGGGTGGCCAAGTTATCTCCATATGCGCTATGAAAGTGGAAATTGCCTACATAGTTCCATAGATATGACAATCTAACAAAATTTTAGGCCAAATACAGTTCTCTTAGGAAATGGGAAGAAAATTATGATTGATAGAAGATATGATGGATGTGATATAATAATAGGGATGATTTCATAAAATGGGGATAGTGTAGGATAAAATGGAAAAAAAGATGGGGAAACTAAGGAACAAGTGATTTGTTTGTGACTTAGTGAGGGTTCCTAGAATCCTTAAGGTAAAGAAACAGTTAATGTTTTTGTTTTTTCTAAATGATTTTCAAATGTTTTTGGAATTTTTAAAGAATCTCAACTCAATATAGAGTAACAAGACACTAAAATGGTCCAAACTCACAAGATGATGAGAGCGTTATAACTTAAAGTGATGCTCACAAAATGATGAGAGCATGATTTCTTAAAATGATGCTCACAAAATGGTAAGAGTGTGGTTGAAAGGAGACAAAAATGACCTCAACATGAATTAAACATAACCCACATAGTCCCAAAACAGATTTAGCTCATATTAATTTACCTCATAATGGAGAAATATGAATAGTGTAGCATCTAATTCAAACAAAATATGCACAATTGGTATGATGGCATAGTACGACATATGAATGGCTAGGTGATATGTCAAGGCACAATAAACAAATGTTTCCCCTAGTTTGACCATATGTGGTTATAACTAGGATACAAATGATAGATCAATGATACCAATTTATCGTAGTAGGTGATATAATTAGTATCAAGACCAGTGAACATTGATTTGTCCTATCAATTGATATAATTAGACTCACATAAAAAAACTTGATAAGAAGGGAATAAGAAATGAAGGATGTAACTACCAAAACTTCTATCATACTACTTAAAAATATTGTCTCTATCTAAAATGCTTGAAATAACTATTGAAATTGATCTGATTTTATATGCTAAAAACATAAAACTAATGGATGAACCAAGGTCAAACATGCTAGGTTGATATGATTCAAAACATTATTGGTTGAGTAGGAATGGAATGGTAAAATGGTATGATAGGATGGTCTTACTTAAGATACTGATGCTTTGATTGATTGGATAAAATAGTAGGAGGGTTTCCCCTAAGTGATAAGGAAAATGGTAGGATGTGCAATAATGGCAAAAGTATTTATAACTTGATATGATATGGTACATGTTTGGTTCTAGCCTAGGTATAATAAATGATTCTATTGTTCCTGTTGTAGTAGAGATGCACATCCTGATCAATAAATAATACAACTAGAATAGTTAGTCATGTAAATTGCTAGCCCACACCTTGTGTAAATAGTTGTTCTATCAAGAATTGTCTATATATTTGGATGATAAGAATGTTGTTTTGATCTTTATTAGTCATTGAGTCTGTTTCCTTCAAACATCAAGATGAGGTATATCTATAGCCTCTGAAAAGGAAAGTGCGACCATGGATGGTGAAGATGGATAAATGTTGGATGTTAGGTTTTATTAGAAAATGTAATGATGGAGAATAATGGAATGGATAGTGGATGGAAAACAAATGAAGATCAATATTTTTAGGCACACATAATGTTGTTAATTCCAAATTCAACATAACTTTGGATGTGGTGGGGTTGAAGACTTCTAAATATTCTCTTGCTAAGACCACTAGATTCTTCTATTATTTAGGCCTGAGAGTAGCTTCTATCTAATTAGGTTATAGATTGAAAACTATTTTTATTTTTCTTTGATAATGTCATCATTAAACAGTGAATAACTTTTATACTCAGCTATTGGTGCCTTGAAGAGGTTTCTACCAATGTATTTGTCTCAATTGTCCTGTCTCACCTCTGAGAAGGTTACACTAAGTAATGTTGAATTTTGACTTTGATTTTCTCCTAACACCTCCAAAAAGGTTTCACTAGAAGATGTTGAGTTCTGACTTTGATTACCGCCTAGCACCTCCAAAAAGGTTTCACTAAGAGAGTGTTATTTTGTTGTATGATTTTGGTCTTGGCCTTCTTACTTTTCTTCATCTGATATGTTGCCATAGATGCAGTTCAACAAGGTATGATTATGTTGGTCCTAATCAACACTTATGGGAGATGTAATGTCAATGATATAGCTATGTTGGTTAGTGGTAATGATAATTGGAATGGTAATGGGATGAGGGAAGGTAACACAATCCTTATAGAAAATACTAGGAGAACATATGTCGATACTAAAGTAATCATCCTCAAAAACTATAGAAGAATCATAAATGTATTCAAATTGATCTGCTAGGCATGCATAATTAATATTTTAATATTCATAAACATATTCTATATTTAAACTTAATTTTGACTCAAGGGACTCTGAATCTTAGGTCAAGATAGATGTTTATTCTAATTCTATGCTAAATCTAATGTCAATTCAAGAGTGAAACTTGAATTTAATTATAATTATTCATCTAATGGGTAATCTATTATAATGATGTCTTGTTGAATTTTTGGTATTGGACAAGTATGACCTATGATGTCATAAGAACCTCCATAAAGACTAGTTTGTCATAGTGAGACTCCTCTAGGATGGGAAAAAGGTCAAGAAATAACTCCTTAGAGACTATCTTGTCAAAGGGAGGATTTTGAAAAATAGGATATGGTTGAGGTAATGATTTACTAAAAGGTGATTATAATCATTAAATGAATCAAAAAATAATAGCTCATCAAAGTGAGACTCCTCGATAACTGGTATAGGATCAATAGGTGATTCATCATAGGTTGACTTATCATAAATGGTTGGTTCAATAAAAAAATCTTGGATCTGTTAGTTCTCTTGGTCTTGGTTTCCAATGAGTTGTAAAATACCATTATTTAATCATAGTTTCATCCTCAAATGATTGGCTTAGTTAGGTAGATACTAATTAGACTGGTTGATGCTTTGGTTGGAATGGTTGCAATTTTTTTGGATTAGTTGGGCTTGAGGTTGAATGATTGTATGAGGTTGAGATTAAATGATTGGATGAGTTTTAGGCTAAATGATAGGTTGTGATCATGATTAGATTGGTTGATATTTGGGTTGGATTAGTTGGAGTTTTTTTAAGTGGGGAATGATAGGCACTAGATGAAGAATGGCTAGTGGTTGGATAATGGGTGGGCACTATGGATCTTGATTCCTTACATAAGCTAAAATATGAAGTCCTAGAATATCAATGGCAGGGCATCATGGAGCTTAATTACTTGCATAAGCTAAATCATCCAAGTCCTCTTCATAAACCATATTATCCCAGTCAAGGTCTTGATTTGGATTGTAAATTGGCTTTTGTCTTTGGTCCTTAAATTTATTATTTTAAGGAGGGTATGAATTTATCTCACAATTATCCTCATCATAGAGGTCTACACCCAATTCCTCCTCACTAACCATATCATTCCAGTTGATTTGATTTTTACAAGGTGGATAAAATTCCATCTCACAAACCATGTTATCATCAAAGGGGTCTTGAATAAATCCATAAAAATCAAAGCCATTTTGTGTGTCCATTCTATCATAATTTGGATTGTACTTGAATCAACCATAAGTGTAGGTAGACATATCCACATCAATGAAGAAAGATAAAAAAATCCTTAGAGTTCTATAAACTCTAAAAAACTATGTCCATAGGGAAAATTGTTCAAACTTGGTCTAACTTGGTCAAAAGGGTGGAGATGTATCTTTAAAATGGTTTGTGCTAAAACTTGGCATAAAATATTCTAAAGTCAAATGTCATATACATAAAAGGTGAAGCATCTAAATGAAACCACCATGTCAAAGTCTAGGCCAAAGTGTTCCAAACAAGGTCTAGACTAAGAAAGGGAAAAGTTGAGATGCTAGGGCTTTTGTCCAAATATGGAGTCAAAATATAGGCTCAAACAAACATGATTTGATAGGACTTTTGGCCAAATGACATCAAAATCTAGACTTTAAAATAAAGGCTAATGGATTTGATTTAATCTAACAAGGTTGGAATAACTTTGACATAAACCTGACACATAGAATCAAACATAAACATGATCAATTGGTATAAGCTATAAGGCAAGCGACACCTAGACAAAAGACTATGTTTTCCCAAATAAAAGCACAAATAATGATGAGGATAAGTTGAATGAATAAACAATTGATATTTTTCAAATTTGGGTAATTGATTAACCTAAGTTACATAACCCAAAAGAGAAAGATCTATGTATTGGCCCTTACGAAGTGATGTCTAAATAGTAATCAATAAATGTTTGAATTCAAACTTGGAAAGGTTAACTGAAAACTTAATGGTTAAAAGCTAGGATTGACCAAACAAACTAGACAAGATTAGACATCATGACGACGCATAAATAAGGTCAAAATGGCATACATGACATGGTTTGGTTGGTTTGAAACAATGATTTTTGATACAATGTCAAACAAGTCTTCAAATAAAATGAGTAACCTAATGGCATACGCATGCTCTAATGATGTTATCAATTTTATTTTTGAAAGACTCTAAAGCACAAATTTGATAATGATTTGGGAAGCATAATGCCACCCATCACAAATAAGTAACACACACAAAAACATGTTTAGCAAAAATTATAAGGCAGAAGTGTGGTATAAAATGGTTAGCATAATGCCTCTTCGATCAAGGAGTGACATATAAACAAACTAGTTTTTGATGTGGTTACAAACAAACAAGTTTTAGTCTCAAAACATACTAGTTAAAAATGACCAAAATACACTAAGTATAATAATCTAAATCCAAGTAAGGGTATGACAGTGTGGTGTTGACTAAACTAATTATTTTGTGAACATTTTAGATGGATCAATTGCATAATGAATTTCATGCCAAATGATGCAAAATAAATGCACTTTAATTAGGTATCCATGGCACTTGGATTGTTGTAAAAAGGTTTTATCCTTTTTTCAATCGTTACATCCGTCACTTTTTTAGTGTAGTGCGATGTCCAAAGTATATATACATCTTGTGTGTAACTCCAATGCTAAACAATAGTTTAACTACTCAAACCTTCATTCTTAGTGGGGGTGATGAAGTTGATGCCAAGTGATGAAATCTTGGGTCAAATATTATCTAAAGAACTCGTGGGAGGTAATAAAGTCCCCCTCACAAGACAAGATGCATAAAATAAATGACATAATAGAAAGACTTTATGGTCACTTCAAGATCACCCAATACTATTTCTATTTTTATGGAGGGCTTTAAATGACATCATTTCTATACCTTGGACTAGGCTCAAAGTATGAGGATATGGTGCTTTTGATCCTAAAATTTTCCTAAAGGGGATGGATGGCAAATCATACACGCACATATTTTTTCACTAAAACACACAATCAATAAACACGTTTAAAAACAATTGAAGTGAGATTAATTTAATTTCATAAAATTGAAAGTATTTAATTAGATTTATTACTAGCCCCTTGGCTTTAATAAGTGCAAATAGAAATAATTATAAATCACCCAAAAAAAGGTTTGCACTTTTGATCCCAAAAGTTCTTAAAGGGGATGGATGGGAGAGCATACATGCCCAAATCTCTATTTACTAAAAAAATATTAGACTAAAAAAATAGTGAAAACAAATTTCAATTTTTTTTGAAGTGCATTCAATTTTATAGCACTAAACAAAATGTGTGGTGGTGTTCTTTTAGCCCCTTAGATTTAACTTGTGCATTTTGAAAGAAACCACAAAAATTTAACCAATAAAACATCATATAAAATTTATTTAAACATCAAAATGAAGGATTCCTAGTTTTTTTTAGACATCTAAATGAAGTATGAAAATACTAACTTAGATTGAAATGGTTTTCTCCAAATAATTCTTGCAAAGAAAAGGTTCGAACTTTGTTTAGCCTTGAAGCTTATTTATCAAATGAGACAAATAACTTGGAAGGGTAAAATATGTTGACCCAAAGGAAAAAACAAAAAAAAAAACATGTTAGGTTAGGCAAAGGTTAGCAAAAATCTCAAAAAAAAAACTAAAAAAAAAATAAAAAAATAAAAAATAAACCTATGAAATATGAAAACAAGTTAGAAGGTAAAAAATTAAGAAAATTTGAACACAAAAATCATATAAACCTGAAACCAGTAATTTAGCCATAACTTTTAAATCATATCATCCATTTGTCATAAAAAAATTTAAATTTAATTATAGATCTATGGTACATCTCTTTGCAAAAAATTAGGTCAAAATGTAAATAAAATAAAAGTTATTATCTTTGTACTAACTATTTCAACCAAAAAATTTAAAAATAGAAAGTGGCAGTCACTAAAAGAGCCATAACTTCTAAAATATAAAGAAATTTTTATGAAATGTTTAGAGAATATTAATGACATATTTATCTATATTAATAAAAACATTTAGACAAAAATATTAATTAAATAAAAAATAAAAAAATATTTATTGGTCATTTTTACTCAAAGTAAAAACAAAACAGAAAAAAGAATTAAAACTATGAAATACAAAAAAGTTTGTGGGTTGCGCTCTCATGAAGATAGTCCCACCAAGCATGTCATTTGTGATCAAAAATTTTGAAAAAGAGAGGAGGTTAGATCAAGTGTTAATCTATAAAATTATGAAATCAAAACACTAACATACTAACATCTCTAAGCCTAGATAGTAGGGGGAGCTTCATGAACAAACAACAATTGAAAACCCAACTAAAATGTAAAGAACAACAATCTTTACCTTCCTTGAGAGTTTAAAATTATTTATTTATTTGGCTTACTTGGTTTATAAATAATAATTCTTCATCAATGACATATGGCTAACATCATCTCCTCTATGCACCATTGTTGAATGCTTAGCTTGATTGATATGGCTGGGCTCAATTCCAACATTATAATACTAAGATTTTAGCTTCATGAATCTATTCCTACATTATAACTATACTTTGATTGAGCTCCTAAAATTAAGAGATCTAGGCTTGCTTTTATAGGCTTTCAAATACCTTGGAATGTGTTAAATCTAACCATGGTTGAGTTTGGCATATTTTTAAGATATTCGTTTAGATATTTTTCAAACGTGACAACTCAAAACCATGGTTGAGTTTATTAACTTTGGTTGAGTTTGGCATATTCCTAGGATATTATTTTAGATATTTTCCAAAAGTGACAACTCACAAAGGTAAGATGCTCTTGAATTTATTTTTATTAATCTATTTAATTGATTTATTAGCTCATGGGTGAACTCAATTAAGATTTGAAATTGATTTAAGCTAATAATTGATTTTGATTAGAGTGTGAAAGTTGTTTATTTATTTTTAATACTTTATTATTTGTTTGATTTTGATTAATTCAATGTGTGTATTTACCTTGTTTAATTTATTTAATAGACCAAATTGATTTAGTACAAGTTTATGAATCTAAATTTGAGACTACTAGAAATTTTTGGGCTAGGTATTCAATGATTGGCAAGAATTAGTCTAAAGTCAGATATGAAGCCATTGGTGGCCAAATTTAGGTGTCTATAGTAGCAAATGTAATATTGAAAAATGTGCAACATGAAGTAACTTTGAATAATTATCTATGCTCACTTATATGTAATAGTGTGTCAAAGGTCCTAAACTGAGAAGAAGTTCTTGTTCAGTTGTTTGTAGAAAAAGCTACAAAATGCTATCTTAGATGAACTACTTTGTAGAACTAGTACTAAATATGGTCATAATGTTTATGAGACCTAATTAGGATCATAATTGGTTGAGTTATAAAAATTGTTCAAGATTATAACATGCCCAAGGCATAACAAATAATATGGTTCTGAAGGAGAAGCATCCAAGATAGGATGAAATGTGTTAAAAGTACCAATAATTATAAAGCCTTCAATAGTTGAAATAATGAAGAGTGGACCAAGGTAGTATAAAATGTGTTTAAGTTATGATAAAAGGGTGGGATAAAATTACTTCAGCATAAGTTAACCCCAAGTTAGGGGTCTTGTATACAATGGTTCAAATCTATTCATACATAAAACCTCTTAAGGTGTATGATGTTCATGGGCTCTAAAAGTTCCTCATCATTAGATTTAGCTAGTCAATATGCCCTTGATCCATAATTCAACATAACAACATATGGTCCCAACTAATTAGGATAAAACTTAACTTTATTTTTGCATTTAGCATTGTGTTCTTTTGGTTCTGTTTCAAAACTAAGTCACTAATCTCAATCTCTTGATGGAGAGTGTGATTTTTTTAGCTTCTCTACAATCTTTTCTAATAGGTCTACAAGTTTTAAATGGCAGCCAAATGCTTACCATCAAGAAGTTATAGTTCTTGCAACCATGAGGCTCTATAGTATTCATCATCTATAATGTGCTCTAGTGATATTTTTAATGATGATATCTCAATATCAACTAGGATAATATATTCAATGCCAAAAACAAGGGAGTATAGAGTGCCTCTAGTTGGGGTTTGATGATTGGTTCTATAAGCCCAAAGGGTAGGAAAGAGTTGCAAGTGATAATTATGGCCAATGATATTGACAATCTTCTTTAAGATGGATATAATGGTTTTGTTTTATGCCTTAACATTTTCATTGCCTTTTAGATTATATGGAGTTGATTTATTATGCTAGATCTTAAATTTCACATGAAGAGATTTCACATCTTGGTTCATAAAGGATCTACCATTATAAGATATAATATGGTTTGGGATGCCATATCGATAGATGATATGGTAATGAATGAATTTGGATATCTAATTTTTTGATAACATATGTGAGAGGAATAGCCTCAATCCACTTGGTAAAGTACTTGAATATAGTCAAAATGTACTTATGGCCATCTAGAGATGTTGGGTTAATTTTCCTGATAAGATCGAGACCCCACATTGAGAATGGCCATGGTGTTGTGATCAATAGTAGTGGTAAAGAAGATGTGTATACCAAGTTGTCATGTTGATAACAATGGAAACACTTATTCATTTAGTTACAAGTATCGATCTCCATTTTGGGCCAATAATAGCCTATTCTGAGGAGCTTCTTTGCTAGAACTACACCATTGGTGTGGGCCCCACAAATTCTTTCATGAACCTCCTTTAGTTCCATTTTGGATTCTCTAAAAAATAAACAATGAAGAATCATTCCATCATAGCCTTTATGATAAATCCTATTTCCAAGGAGAGTATAATGTGTTAAGTGATAAAGGAATAATTTCTATTCATTATTGGAAAGGTTGATGGGGGAAGACATGACTATAGAAATAGTTATAAAATTCTTGGTACCATGGTAGCTCAGGTGGGGGATTAGGAAAAGAAATGGTGCATACCCTCTCTAAATATATTATAATATGCATAAGATGAAGAAGATTTTCAATCAAGAATTGATATTTTTTAGCACTATCATCCATTTGAATCATGGAACCAAGTGTTGACATTGCATTGATGGATCTGTTATTTAATCTCGAAACTTGTTCAAAATGTAGATATTTAAAATGTGTTTTGAGGTTATTGATAATATATTTTTAAGGAAAAAGATATTCATCTCTATTTCAATAGTAATTAGTGATATGATTGATGATTAACTATGAATCTCCATAGACCTTTAAGCTTTGAATATCCCATTGTATAGCAATGCAAATCCCTATAATCAATGCCTCATACTCGGCTATATTATTTATATAATTAAATTGTATATGAAATGATTTGGGAATCAAATCCCACCGTGATGTGATAAAAAATATGCCAGCTCTAGATCTATGGGATGTGAAGGATCTATCAGAATAGAGCATCCACTATTCAAGTTTTGATGATGCTTGTTCTATTATCATGATATAATCATCTATAAAGTCAAACTTGAGAGGTTGAGTATCCTCAATAGGATCTTATACAAGTTGGTTAGTAATTAATTTCCATTTAATTAACTTTTTATTTGGGTACTCAATATCAAACTCAGTTAGGAGCATAACCCATTTACCCATGCATCCTTAAAGAACTACTTTAGACAAGAGGAACTTGAGAGGGTCCACCTTGGTGATGACAAAAGTTTTGTTATTTAGCATATAATGTTGTAATTTTTGAGTGTAAAACACCATGGCTAAACATGCCTTCTCAATAAGTGTATACTTTTTTTCATAAGCCACCAATATGTGGCTTAAATAATAAATAATGTGTTCCTTACCATGATTATCATGTTGGGCCAAAAGTGCCCCTAGTACATGTTTTGTGGCTGATATATAAAAAAGCTATGGCTTTCCCTATGTTGGTAGTCTTAAGACTCATGGATTGGCAAAGTATGTCTTAATATTTAAAAATTATATCTGACAATCTTCATCCAATTGAAATGTTACTCCTTTCTTCAAAAGATGAGTAAATGGGTGGTATTTATCTACCAATTGAGTAATGAACCTATGTATAGACTGGATCTTTCCTTGTAGGCTTCATAGCTATTTAAGATTGTTTGGTGGAGGTATTTCCATAATAGTGTTAATTTTACAAGGTTGAATTCGATCCCTTGTTGTGATACAATAAACCTGAGCAATTTCCTTGATATGACTCTGAAGACACATTTCTTAGGATTCAAATAGATTTTATATTCGTGAAGCCTCTTAAATATTCTTTGTAGAACATTAGGATGTCTAGCTCTTATTTATGATTTTTCTAGTATATCATCAACATAGTCCTCTACAATGTCATTCATCATGTCATGGAATATGATAATCATAACACATTTATATGTTTCTCTAGCATTCTTCAAGCCAAATGGCATGAGTTGGTAACAAAATGTCCCCCATGGAGTGGTGGATGCAGTCTTGTGCTAGTCTTTAAGGGATATCTTGATCTGATTGTAACTATAAAATCCCTCCATTAAGGATAACATCTCATACCCAAAAATTGATTCGATGATCATGTTGATGTTTGGTAGAAGAAAATCATCGTTAGGGCATGCTTTATTGATATCTAAAAAATTAATACAAAGACGTATACATGAGGTCTTTTTACTCACTATAACTATGTTGGAAACCCATTTAGAGTAATCTAGTGGTCTAATAAAATTATCTCCTAACATTTTTTCTAGTTCAGCCTTAACGAAAAGTGTCATGCATGGATGCATCTTTCTCAATTTTTGCTTAACTAGTTTGGCATTAGGATGGACAATAAGGTGATACACAACCAAATCAAGGTCCAAGCCTGACATGTCAGAGTATGCCCATGAAAATATGTCTATATAATCCTTAAGAATATATATAATATGCTCGTATTCTTCTTTAGTAAGGGAAGCTCTACGTTAAACAATTTTGGTATCCTTATAGTTCTTAAGTTCACTTATGCCATGTTTTATAAAAGGAGTGCGGATCTATCTTCCAAAATTGTAGGTAATGTATGATCATGATTATCTTATTCTACCACATCTTCCTGTTGTTCCTCTCAAAGATCCAGATAGTATGATGAATCAAAATAAACTATCTTAGGTAAACACCAAGCAGAAAAAACCTCTGGAAACTCAAGAGTAAGACACTCAAATATTTGATGTTGTTTTTAAAAGATGCTTGTATGAGTTATGGAACTTGGGCTAGATTGACATTTTATATCCTAATGGGATGAACAAAATTTCCTACTTAGGAGCACTTGAAATAGGTTTTTACTCAAAGGCTTATCTTTTTATTTACTTTTTCCCTGATCAACAAGCACCTCAAAGAGGTTTTCACCTGAAGATTTTGAGGTTTGTTATTTATTATGACCAAGAAAGTTTGCCTTCATTCCAAATTAGGTAGAAGGATCCAATGAAAAATCAAATCCTTATTTGTGATCACCAATGGGAAATCCATCTCATAGACCCATGTATTCTATAATTGATTCTTCATTTTGAAACTCATCGAGGCATATGAATCAATTTTTCTAGTCCCAATCTATGATTTTAGGATGGAAAATATATAGGGAATAATGAGGGTTTTCTTTATGATGGGAAGCTCCAATGGTAAATATATAATTTCTTACTTTAGGAAGGGAAACACCACTAGGATGGGTTCTTACTTCAAGATGGGAAGCTATAATAGGCATTATGGTTAATATGGAATTTGAATCAAATAGATTTGAGTCAACAAGCTCATCAAAAAGGCTATAGTTGTATGCTTTATCATTACTAAGAGTCTCATCATTAGTCAATTTGGAAGAGTCACTATATAAATTCATGAGGTCACCCTTTAGTGGTTTAAATTTGAGACCATGATTCCAATTGATAAATCCAACTTATACACTTGTGGGCCAAGGCCTTTCCCTGTATAGTCAAGATGATCCATTATCTAGTTAGGGATAGGATACTTTGGATTTTTAAAGCAATCAAAAAGGCATTTCAAATATAACCAATCTCCCTTGGTAAAATCCTATCAATATTTCTTTGGTGTGATTGCAGGTACAAAAACCATAGGTGGTTTTCATTATTTCTTCTTCGGCTGACAAATTAGGTTGGGTCCATTAGGAGTCTTGGATGGTTTAGGATTGCCAAATTATTTAGGGGATTTAAAAAAAAATTGCAATATGGAGGACATCCTTAAGATGGTACGTTGAAATACCCATGTCCTTAATAACAACTTATTTTTCAAGAGCTACAGGAAATGGATCAACCAAACTAGAAGCTAGATCACTAGGGTTGATATAATTAGATGGAGATGGATGGGAAATGATGGATTTTTTATTATTTATAATGAATTTAAAACTGAGGAAATAGTTATAATTATGAAACTTAGCTTTAAGTTTTTTACAATATTGATATTGCTACTTATCAGTAGGAATAATAACCTCAATCCCATTGTGGTAAATTTAAGGCTCTAGTGAAGAGTGGATGGCACTACATGTACTTCATGGATCTAGGGATGACCAAGAAGTATGTTATAAGGAATTTTAATATCCATGATATATAATAATGTGTAATGAGAAATAGACCCAACCATGACTGTCAACCAAATTGTACCTAAAAACTCCCTTTCAGTGTTGTCATAAGTCTTGATTGTAATAGTTTCTAGCTAAATGTCTTTATCCATGTAGAACCAATCATCATACCAATTTGAGAGATATGATGTTCAATATTAAACCATTATATATAAGAAACCACTTATCTCAATGTATAGTGGGTTATTATGGTTTGGGGTCAAGAGTGGACATGTCTTTGTGGTCAAATGTGATTTTCCAACTGAAGATAAATGTCCAACTAGGTTCTATAATTTATGAGGGTTTATATCATTAGGCACAATACATTATTTCAAAAGTTTGTTCATAATATCTCTATGGACATCAGATGTCTACAAGAGTTCTAATATGGAAATCTATGTAGGGTTTTGTTTAATTGGTCTGCTAGACTATAAGGATTTTCTATTGTGGATTGATCTAGTTTAGTCTTTATTGGAATAGTATTTAGCTTTGGAATAATAAACATAATGTTTTCATTGGGTTTTATGGAATAAGTGGGAAAAGGGCCTTGGATAGTGACCCAAAGGTGTCTATTTGTGACTGCACAACCTAGAGGTGGCAAGGAGTCATTATAATTAGAAGAGGAAGGTGAAGGGCCTTGAATGATGACTTGCAGGTGTCTAACTATATTGATATAGTTTTGAGTTAATGAGGAGAATTTAGAAGAAGGGTGTTGTTATGAAAAACTAGTAACCCATATAAATAGAATCATAACGTGATCATAAAAAATCAACATGACATTACTAAGGGGAGAGGGTGTTGACCCTATAATGATGGGTTCCATGTTACGAGGAACATGAGATTGTCCATGTTGTATCACAATAATAGTGGTAATGTGGGTAGTATAAATATGCCCCATAGTATTTTTATAGTCATATGGCATGTTGTTGTAAGCCACATTATTAGAGTAGGCATTATGATCTTGATTATGCTCATTATGATTTTGATCCTGATGTTGGTTCTAATTATACCTTTATCCTTTGATTCTAACCTTGGTTTTGATTGTCTCTTGGTGGTTGTGGATTATGTCTAGGAGGGGTTTTTGTAGATTATCATATCCTAATTTATGTCCTAATTAGGGGCTGACTTAATCTCTAGTTCACCACTTTCAATAAAGTATTCAATAATTTGTCATAATTGGATGTAATAGTATGCACTATGACCAATAACATGATGGGAATTGCACCATTCATTTTTATACCAATATAGTTTTAGTTGATCTTGAGGAAATGGCCTTGGTACTGGCCATATAATCAAATTAATAGTGATGAGATTTTGTAACACTATTTCAATTAGTTCTCCTAACTTGTTAAAGACTTTAAAATTTTTATGAAATTTCCTTCATGGAGGTTGTCTTTACAAAGTAGGTCATGGATTTGGGGGAGTTAATTGTACATTTGGGGGAGGTATAGCCTACACCATTTGTAAATGCCTTATTTTAGTCACCCCATTTCCAACTATGTACTTATTTTTGTTAAATCCTTTAGGCTTATCTTGTGCAATCATTTGAATTGGTGATTAAGTTTGATTAGATATTTGACCCTATGTGAAAATATTGATAAGGCCTTTAGAAATAAGAACCTTCTCAATCTACACTCCTTTGTCAATAATTTATTCAAATGAGTTAGCACAATCTAACCATAGATTATGCATGAATTCATTATGCAAGTTCTATGAAAATACATCAACCAACTATTTTTATAGTAAGTTATGTTGAAAGTGGCCTACCAATGCTCTCCACATTGCAAGATATATGGAAAAATTTTCACCATCATGTTGTTTGGATTTGCACAAGTCAAAAATAGTCAATTCATGTTCTATGTTACATGAGAAATTGTTAATGAGTTTTTTTGATAAGTCATTTTAATCCACAATCGATCCCTTTAATAGTTTAAGTAGCCAATCGAGAGCCTATCTTGCTAAACATCATGAAAACAATCAAAGTAAGTACTCCATACTATAATCGACCTCTTGACATAAGACAAAGAATGCCTATATGTGCTCACATGTATCTCCATTTCTTTTATACTTACCAAATTTAGGTGCCTCAAAATGATGTGGAAAGGGGTTTTGGAGAATAGATAAATCAAATAGATATGCACATATCTCATCGAATTTGTACTTTTTAACTCTATTATTTGTCTCCAGTCTCTAACAATTTCCTTCATAGAATTCCACTCCTACATTTTTATTGCATTTTTGGATTGGAAAAGATGCTATTGGGGTAGAATACACCCCTAATTTTTTTGTTTTTGGGGTGGAATGTGCCCCTAATTTTATTGTCATTGGGGTGGAATGTACCCCTATTTTTGTTGCTATTCGAGTGGAATGTGCCCCTAATTTTGTGTGGACCTATAATGAATGTATACCTTTTGATATATGCCTTGGTTCTTATTTTATCCTTTAGTCAAGAGAATATGCCATTGATTATTGGGTTGCTAAACATTCCCTAAATTCAATTGTTTAATATCTTGTTGATTTTGGGAAGTTCTGTGTTTGTTTACCAATTTTTGCATTGGTTGGAAAGAACTAACCAAATTGTCTTGAGGGATTTCCTTAATTCAAATTTAATGTTTGGGTATTTGATTTTTTAAATTAACAAGAGGTTATTTATGATTTAATAACATATACTCTGTGTCAAATGGAACATTTTGTAAGATCTCTTATGACTTTAACTATTCATTTAGATTACCTTGATCCATTATGGTTATGTTTTCATCAACTATTTATTGCATACTTTTGGAACACATTTCCCTATTATTTCAAAGCATTATTATGAATTGAATTTGTAACTAATGAGTTAGTTAACTCTATGATAATTTGATATGCATATTATATACTTATTATCTTGATCTTAGCTAGAATATCTAGATTTATGGGTTTTGACTCTGTTTGTATTTATTTTCCTTTATTAGAACAAGAAGTTATGTTTATTTGTGCAAAATATTGCTCTTGACATCATTTTTATACTTCTCTAACTAAGGTATGCAATTTTTCTATAGGAAAATTTGAAGGCAGTTTAACACCTAATTCTATCAACCTAATAAATGCTTTGTCTTGATTTTCTTGGGGTTGATATTCATTGTAATCATCTTTGGATCCTACTATTATAGGGATTTCATAAAAATAATGGGGTTATATTAACCATCATAAAATTTCTCATCCTCATAGCTAAGGCCATAAGAGGCCCCACTATGGGTGAACCTTTGAGTCATGTCTAAAAAGAGTTGTTTTCTATGTTTGACTAGATTTGGATCAATGTTTTGCAAACATTCAAACAAGGTATGCTTGGTTATCTTTAAACAAATGAATAAGGTACCAAAGAGACTATAAAGGAGAGTGGATTAAAACCACACACAATTAGAATATTTAATTCACAAATTTACTCAACTTTTGGTAAAGTTAAAATTGTATAGATTGGAAGAGGGTAAGGTAACTGAAACACCAAGTTGAAAACTAGTACACTTATACCATAAAAACTAGTTTCAAATTTGAAAATTTAACCCTAAAATTAGAGGAAAGCTCTCTAGATTACAAATAATAAAATATGAACTAAGCAACTCAAGATGTAAAAACATACATGAATCACTAAGTACAAATCTAGGACCAATTGGGTAACACAATGTCACCACATGGTTCTAGTAGGATAAAATATGTTCTAGGACTAAAAGCATGAGTGATACACAAGATGACTTGAGTCTAACAAGATGATAATGTAATTTTGAGTCTCATATATGGCCCTTAATCTAAATGGAAAATTAAACCCAAGTTAGAACAATTTAGTGTGTAAATGGTGAACCCAATTTAACACACCAACCCTTAAAACTTAGAAATGTTCAATTTCAAATGTGAATTATAAATGAGGGATTTTTAAAAAATTAGTAAATGATATATACTCAAATGGGTAGCATACCTATGCCAAAGTGGGTGATATGACAAAGTTTTTGATAATATTTTTCAACAAGGAAAAGATAAATTTTCCAGTTGGATAGTGTAACACTTCCCTTGCTCAAAAATTTGGAGGATAATGTGTTTTGGTTAAGTTAATTGAGTTAATAATTAGTTTTAGACACAAATTAATACCAATTAATCTAATGAAAAAAATAATCATCTTAAGTCTAAACTGACAAGGTTACATGATAATGTTGGATTTCGTCTATATACATCATTTGAGAGAATTTTTAAGTGTTCATCCAAAAGTAAGTGTGGATTATATAGTAGGATTTTTACACCCCCTCTTCTCTCAAATGACAATATGGTGACATGGACCTTGAGGCATACCTTTTACTAATAATACTTCCATGGCATGTGGGGATTTATCTAAAAACTATAAGTTTTAAAACATTTCTAGATGGATCAATTGAATAATGGCTTTCATGCTAAAAAATGAAAAAAAATCACACTTTAATTGGGTATCTATAGCACTTAGCTTGTTAAAAAAAACCCTTTCCCTTTTTTCAACCAGTACATCTTTCACTTGCTCAGTGTAGTGCGATGTCCAAAGTATAGATATGTCCTGGTAATTTAACCCTATAGAAATCATGTGAGGTGATAAAATACCCCTGACAATCCAAGTTTACATAAAATGAAAGACATGATATTAATACTTTATGGTCACCTAAAAATCAACCAATACTATTGTGATTTTTTGGGGAACGTGTTAAACGACATTCTTTATATACCTTAAACTAGGCATGCTTGCAATAAGGATGATGCTTTTGATTCCAAAAGTTACCTAAAGGGGATGGATGGAAGAGCATACATGGAATGTCCCTCTTTTTACCAATCAAGTAATTAATCATCTATTGAATACAAATTTGACAAATGAGTCCAATTTTAAGCACTAAAATAAATATTTGGTGATGTTCTTTTTGGACTTTAGCCTTAAATTGTGAACATTAAATGAAAATCACAAAACTTGATTAAGAAATCACCCTAAAAAGTTTTCATACACACCAAAATAAAGATTTTTAGTTTATTTTAAACATCTAAAATAAGTTTAAAGGCTTATTTTAGTAAATATTTAACTTGGTCCTGCAAAGAAAAAATTAGTATATCCTTTAGCCTTGAATCATTTATCAAATTAAATAAGCACTTTTGAAGAAATAAATCTCATATTTACATAGTTAAATCTCACTATTCCATAGAGTCATCCATACAACTCATAGTGTATTATCACTAGTTCAAAATTTATGGTATTTCCACTTAACCACTAATGGTTTATTAACAATCTCATGACTTTATCAGGGAATATTGTGACTCTCAATGTAGTATCAATACTTTAGAATTTGTGGTATTGTCACTTAAATACTAATGTTTTTTTTAAAAAAATCTCATGATTTTGTTAGGTAATACTATGAGTCGAGTTGACAATCCCATGACTATCTAGTTGTGAGATTACAATATTGCTACTAGCTAGTAGCAAGATTGTAATATCGCTAATTATGAGTAG
This sequence comes from Torreya grandis, assembly GCA_037957365.1. Classification (NCBI taxonomy): domain Eukaryota; kingdom Viridiplantae; phylum Streptophyta; class Pinopsida; order Cupressales; family Taxaceae; genus Torreya; species Torreya grandis. Next base: position 480,653 of record JARHVA010008332.1, read on the forward strand.
TGGTATTGTCACAATCTATAGATAGAATTAAGGTTAGTAAAAAAATTCAATTAATAATCAATACCTTGACTTGAAGTGATAATCCCATGATTGTGTCAAGATAAAACCATAACTTCTTAAAAAAACATGTTTTTACTAATTTTTTTTCACTCTTTTGGGCCTCTGACTCCAAGATTCTACATAACAAAGGTTAGTAGGTTTCTTGTGAGAGTATTTTGACCAAATTAATGGGGTATAGTCCCATTAGGCATGCCAAAATGTAGAGATGATTACATTAAATGATTATTCAAACATTAGTCTAGTAAATCAAATAAAAAATGCATAAGAGTAAACCAAATTAAGCCTATTTATTAATGTAGAAATTGCAAGTAATAGTAAGAAATAATTGAAAGAAAGAAACATAATATTACCTTCTCAAGTGGATTCACCATACAAATTTGGCTCAAAAACATGTTCTCCCTTGATGAAGAGCTATTGTCTTCAATGACAATGGTGGCAAACTCCTCCAATGTCTCAAGAACTCCTTTTAAAACCTAGGCTCATGATTTGGAATCACTAAACTAACATATTAATGAATCTTTCAAATAAAATCAATGATCAAATGCAAAGGATTGAGAAAAAAAATTGCATTATAAGTATACACAAATTAAGCTTAAAAATGATGTTCATGGCCTCTTTTTTTATAGATTTTTGAGATTGATCACGATCAACCATGACCATCCATATCAAGATTGAGATGTGTGGCCATGAATTAATCTAGTTATATAATTAAATTCATAAATATCCCTCATAAATATTTTGGATAGAGGGTAACTTTAAGAGGCATGGAGGATCTTCATGAGGCATGGGAGACCCATAATCTTTATATTTTATGCATTTATGGCTTATGGATGCCACCCTATATGATGATAGCATTAGGTGATGAACTTAATAAAAATCAATCTCCATAAAGAAATATTTAACAAATCTCATGGAAAATCCACTTAAGCTCTTGATTTGGATTAATTAGCCTTAAACAAGGTTAATCAACATTTGTACAATTATTTGGAAATTGGCCCTCAATTAATTAAAATGCTTAAAAAGTTGTTACTGAGTCATAATTTGACTAGAGAAGAATTGGAAGGAAGTTTTAGATGTATACGGACTGTGTTCCCATTTAGGATGTTACCAAAATAAAATAACAAGGGCACATTTTGTGTACTAGTGAATTAGAAAAAAAGTGTGATCCAGAGCACAAAAAGACAAAATTGTCATTTTGACTTGAAATGAATTGATCAAAGTTAGGTATCACATAAAAGGCATTGCCCCATTTAAGGATACATTAGCCTAAATTAGCACTTGTAAATGATAATCTCAAACTAGTTAACACTTTTTTGAATTTTGACCTAACATGTGCATTTGAGTGAAATTCAAGTAAGATTGATAATTTCAACATAAAAGGTGTTTGGAATTAGATGTCTACATGTATTAAGATCTAGTATTTTTAGATCAAGATTAAGGGTTTAGGGTTTAATGTTTTGGGTTTAGGTTTTATTCTATATATTTTAGGGTTTAGGTTTTAGGTTATGGGGTTTAGGTTTTGGGGTGTAGAGATTAGGTTTCAAGGTTTATGTCTTAGTGTTTAGAGTTTTATGTTTCAGGTTTTAGGGTTTAGGGGAGATTTAACTTTTTTGAGAATAATGGAGATTTATTCCTATTTTAGTTAAGGGTTTGGATTAATAAATTAGTACAAAATATAGCAATAATTATAGTTATAATTTTTTCAATTATTTATATTTTTCACCTTTATAAAAATAAAAATAAATAAGAAGAAATATAAATTATCTAGAAATAGACTTAGATAACTAATAGAGAGGCTAAAAATGGTTGTGCAAAACTAGGAAGGTGGTATAAACCCGAATCTTGATTTTGTTTAGTGAAAGCATAGGATCATCAAAAAGTAGATACTTTGGTGTTTGGTATTATTTTCCATTCTTACCATTGTTATTCAAACTAGTCACAAAGACCTTTTTTTTGGGTAGTCACGTTGTTCCTATGTGATCCTACCTATGAAAAATTGAGCTTTGGTTGTTGACGAAACTCATTATAGAGTTGAATTTGTCTTCAAACCCTAACCCTCCATTATTTTTGATAAAATGATATTTTAATCACTTGAGAAAGAGGGGGGTTTAGTTTGTAATATGAACTGAACATGTAATCCACACCCATTGTGTGGGAATGCTAACTACATACCAATACTTTAAAGAGATATTAAGCCATATGTAGTTCTCCCACCTAGTGTGCTTTGTGAAATAGTGTGATGTAGAGCCAAAAATTCTAATTTGATAGTGTTTTGATGTGGTTAGGGACTGGTATGAGGATTTAAATATGTTTTTAGTTGTATTAGGTGACTATATGCAGAGAATAGGGAAGTTTTATGTAGTAATTTGTTTGTATTCTTGATTGATTTATGAGTTTGGCCACCTCTCTTGTAAATGAAATTTGATTGCATTTTTATATGGAATAATTGATCATGGGTCAGATGTATTCATGATAATTCAACCTAATATAGGATAAGGACTGAATGGAAATGATCACTGGGGCTTAAAGTGCAAATGGATAGGAGTGTCAAAATTAGACACTTTGGGGTCCAAAATTGTAGTCCAAATTTAGCTAATGTTAACCACTTGCATAAGGAATAAAAAATGCAACTTCTAAAAATACCTAAGTAATAAAATGAACTATAAAGAAAAGAAGGTAAATGTGCCATGCACATTGCCCCCAATCACTAGTTTCTATAATATGGATTCTAATCTAGAAGTTGTACCAACTACCCAATCTAAAACTAGAAGTAAGATCCATCATGTTATGCATAATGCCCCTTGTATCTAGATAATATAATTAAAACTATACTAAAATTTCCCAATTTGAATTGATCTATAGCTAACAAAGCTATAATTGACCTTACCTTTTTTCTATTTCTAAAAATTCTAGGTTTTTTGGTTGTTTGGATATGAGCACTAAAAATAGGACATTTTATTGTCTAGCATTGTAGTCAAACATGGCACTCTTGTCCTTTACTATTGTTTATGACCATTCTATATTCATCACTATTTTTTTTATCTATTATGCATGTTTTAAACTTTGATTATTGTTCAAGTGTTATAAAAACTAATTTTTTACTGATAGAGGGCTCTGATCTCTATGAAAAAACCCCTATTTATCACCCCCTCTTTTGAGGGTAGGAATGAAGTCCCTATAATGGATAACCTCATAATAAAGATACCTACACATGTGTTATGATTTAAAATACTTGATTTAGCAATGATAATCAAAATATGTCTCAAGATATAGCATAGTTTGTATTAATAATTGTTAAATCAACAAGGATATGCCTAGATAGATGTTACAATGTAATAGTATGTGTAGTCTACTAAACTAAAATTAGAAATCTAGTTAATTTTCAAAGATTTATGGATCATGATTTCCATCATTCCATCCAAGAAGGTAAGATAATGCATGATGTGGATCATGGCATTGTAAACAACTGAGATGAAAATAAACAAATAAGCATGCAAGACAAGAAACAAGAAGCATACAAAAGAGGCCAATGGGTTGAGAAAATAAAGGACATGGGTACATGTCACTCAAACTAGGAAATAAAGCATACAAGTCATGTTCAAATTCCTACATACACATACAATTGCAAATAAGTAAGATTGGAATGAGGAAAAAAAGCACATACAAAAGTACAAGTAAAGGACATTGGAAAATGTCCTAAGGCACACACAAGTAATAGAATAAGAACTGAGAAATGAAATCACATCTAACTACTCAAAGAAATAAATGAAGGCATGTAAGTTTTGTAAATTCTATCACATATAACTAATCAATGCAAGAAGTGAAATTATTCAAAACATGTAGTACAAGACTAGGTAGATGCTAAGAAATACACAAGTGATATATACTAGTGAGTTTCGATAGAAAAATATATGTAACCTAGTAAGTAATGTAAATTAACATGATAAATAAAGTGTATGGTTTAATAATGACATAACCTAAATGATGTAGTCATGTAGAAGATACCCTTAGTGGGTAGATATGTCAATGTATGCCTTGAATGTAGAAGTAAGATTCTCCCTCAATGGGTAGAGTGAAACAATCAAGGATCTGGGTGTCACTGCACACAATCAAATAATATTAAATGAATCATGTTAATGTATATAAATAAAAAACAATAGCAATAAACAACAAAATTATCATGGTATTAGAAATGTGAAGCATGGATAATGCATACAATTGAAAAGTTTTTTCATTGTTTTGAGTTATTTGAATATTTTTGTATTTTGACATGTTATATTATTTTTGGTATTTTAAAATAAATTATGTAAAAGTAAGGAAAAATATGTTATGTACATGTTAGCTAAGAAATTATGTACAAGTAATAAGAAAGAAACTATGTGCAAGAAAGACTAGGATGAAATGATACTAATCGATGAGTCTCATAAGAAACTCTCTATCATGGTGTCCTTTATCAATAAGAAGGATCATGCATGATCATGAAGCATGATGGAAGGGTTGAGAGTATGACTCTGAAATCTATGTATGTTGTAAGTGATCTATAATCTCTATAGTGAAAAATGACTATGGGGTCCCCTATAACTTTGAGAATTAGATGTAACTATGGGGCTCTTAGGGACTCATATGGTAGCAGAAGGAGATCTCTAAAAATATGATCTATGTATAGAGGCATGAGACCTCAATGATACTACCCTATATGTGAATACTATAGCTTAAAATTGTCTAGATTCCTAAAAGTGTTGATGTAGTGGTAGCTCTAAGAGAGGCCTTTATGGAAGTGTATGAACTCTATGTGATGGTGAGGGAGACCTCAGTTGTGTTTAAATTTTAGTTGGAATAAGAACTATAACTATTGGAGGAGATATAACTAGTGACTAGAGAGTAGGATATGTCTATAAAGTAGAGAGTGGTAACTCATATAGAACTCCACCATTTTTAACAACCTGATTAGCATGAATGTATTTCATGCATCTATGAATTCTAGATGGTATTTAATTAAGCTTATGGATCCATGGTCAACCAAAAAACATGTCAAAGACTCCTACACTTGAAATAATAGTAAATAGTGTGGCCACATGTGTTTTAACAACCTATAGAGGAAGTGTAATCTCATACAATGAAATTTTTATGTGCCTACTAAATCCATTGATAACTATGTCAATCAAGGTGATATCTTACTTTTAATATCCCAAATGTTGAATTAATGTCATAGTGCATATGTTCACAATATATCCATTATCTATGAGAACATTATTAATGGGATGGTGATAAATGTATGCTCTAAAAAAGGTACATAGTAATCTAAATCATCCATAATTATCTCCAACTCGAAAAAGGAGATCAAAGGTCTAGATGGAACTCTGGAATTATACACACCAATCATGTTTCTCAAAGGATGTGGCTCAATTGAAGGTACCTGGTATGTAACTAGTGGAGGATGTTCATGATATGCATGGTGAACACCTAATGTGCCTTCTATCTCCTATTTGGAATACTATGGGAAAGGATCTAAGAAAATTTTTAGAGCATTGTCCTATGTTTGCTTTGCTTGAGGAGGCTCAACTAGAGTGTCAAGATCAATAAGGCTTCCATCTATTAAGTCTTATATCTTATGTCATAAAATGATGCATCTATTCATTGTATGGCCTAGTTCCCTATAAAAATTACAAAATTCATTCTGATCATATCCACTTGGAAGAGGCTTTGTTGTATCAACTTCCCAAATAGGAGGGAGAGATATGATATTGCATTTCAATAGCTACTATAAGACTCTAGCTAGAGATATAGATAGATTGGTAAAGCCTCATTGAGGAGTCATTGATAAAACCACTTCTTAAGAGGGCTCTGAAGCCACATTAACTAAAGGTTGATGTTGACTTTTACTATCATTAACCTTTACTTTGTATGGGACTTTATTGTTACTCTTTGTTTATATGCTTGTCTACATAAGTTTTCTCATTGAAAGTAATTTGATTTCTCTTTCCTTTAATATATGACATAACTTAATGAATGAGGAAAACATTTTAAACATTATTGACTCATGCAAAGATGGCAGAAGACTTTATTTGAAGAGATCTTGTATTTTTTTTATCAGCCATGTGACTAGTCATTTTAGCCAAGATAGTCTTATATCTAAGAACATGATCTATCAAATGATAATTTGACCTTTGTTTCTATTATGCAACTTGGGAATAAGAAAACTTGTCACATATGTTAATGCTAACATTAGCTAGGAACATGCTAGTTAAAGGATTGAATGCTTTGATCGACTGATTTAGTAGATTATAGAACCATTATAGAGCATAATATTTTAAATTACATGGAGATAATTGGGTTAGTGTATTCATATAAAATGTGAAAATTTGTAACTTGAGTGTGGATTATGAAACCCAACCCATAGGTCCCTCTTGTTTGGTCTCATGACTCTCCTAGGCACCTTTTCACTGATTCCTAGTCATCCATAGATCTCTAGAACCTCATTCTAGCTGACCTAGGTTCCTTTTTCCATGACAAATCCATCCCCCTAGGTCCCATTCCTTTATTACTATACTACCTAACTTAGATTATAACATTAAACCCTAGGGTGTCCATTTTTTGTGCTCCTATCTAAGTGTAATTTTACCTCTAATAGTCAGTTTCTTCTAGTTCCTATCCTCCTTCTTATTGGCCTAATGAAAATACATTTGACCCATGACCAATATATACCTATAAAATACCATTCAAAGTTCATTTAGATGGGATTGGGAAATATCACAAAGCAAATAAGAATCCAAGCAAGACTACTTAGACATATTTCCCTAATATTTGTATACATCCATCCAATATAGCTACAAGCTTATTCAAATCTCTACACTAATCCCTATCCACCTCAATCCCATCCAATTTATCATTTTTCATTTTAATTCACACTATTGTACAAATCACATCAAGTGGGATAGCTACATATAGCTTGATCCTTCTTTAAAGTATTGGTATGTAGGTAACATGCTCACATAAAGGGTGTGGATACATGTTCAATTCATATTACAAACACTAACCCCCCTTCTTTCTCAAATTTTGTCAAAACATCATGGAATCTAAGGTTTGAAGACTAAATTAGCTCTATAGGGAGTTCCACAAATATCCAACAATCAAAATTTCATAGGCAAACTCACATTGACATAGTGAACAAAACCTAGAAAACTTAGGTCTCTTAGATAATAGTGGTAGAAGAGGACTATAATGCTAGAACCTAAGGTGTCTTATTTTAGTGCTCCTATCCAATCATAAAACAAAGGCTAGATATTGATTTTTGACACTATCATAATCTTACATGGTGTATTTTAGATCCTACAATAGCCATCTTAGTTAGTTTCTAACTAAGTCTTATTTTCTCTCCCTTATTACTATTTTTAGAAAGATTCAAATTATAACCAAATTATATAAATAAATAGCTTAATTATTGCATATTTATTTAATAATTTATTAATCTCAGACCCTTAAATATAATAGGAATATGAATCCAATATTCCCAAAATTGTTCAATCATTTGGTGAACTCAGCTTACTTTATTTGCACATAAAAACCCTAGAAACCCTAGGGTAAATTTCCTACTAGTTTTTTCTATATTTTCTAAATTTTTTACCTGCATAACAAAATCATAAATTATCATTAAATTTTAAATTTTCATATTAATTTTAAAATAATTTTATTTCAAACCCTAGTTGCCCATACTAGGTCCTAGTATTTTTCCTATATTTTTCTATTTTTTACCTGCATAATAAAATTAGAAATTAGAATTAAATTTTGAAATTTTATAGTAATTTTAAAATAATTTTCTTTCAAACCCTAATTTCCCATTCTAGGTCTTGGTATTTTCGTAGTGTTTTTTCCTATTATTTTATGTATTTTTACTTACATATTTAAATAAAAAATTTGCATCAAATTTTAAAATTCTATATTAATTTTAAAAATGTTTTCATTCAAAACCATAGTTTCATGTACTATCTCCTATTTGCTTCTTGAGGTATCACCTTACATGTTTGTGAGTTTTGTATCCTTTTTACACATATTCTAGTTCCTTATTTAGATTATATCTATTTAATATATTCTCTTATAATTAATGTTTTTTTTCCTTATGCCACCTAAGTTCCTTGAAACTCTTACTCTAAGATGAAGTGCAAAACTTAGTGGCAACCCTCCTAAAATAACCCAAATTCCTTCAATCTAACCATATAACATGGATAAACAATCAGATCAGATTCCTGATATATATTCTACACATCCAAATTACGCCAATTTTAGTGAGGATAATTTTTACATTAAACAATATGAGAATAACAATGATGATACAAACATAGATTTTCATGACCAACCACATAAGCATCATGATAAACTTCCACCTATTATTGATAATGAAGTTTTCCTCAACAAATATTTTATCTTACAATTTTTTTGAGAAAGACTTAGGGAACAACACTGAGATCATAGTCTTATCTTAAAATATATCATGGAAATTAAAATGGATAAACAAGTTGAGTCTTTCATTTCGTTAGAGTAAATAGTTATAAATGACACTATGGGGGAAACTATGTCTCAACAACCAGCTATAGCAGCCCAACCTGCCTCTATACCACCACCAGCTATGGCTAGTATATCTTTGTCTCCTGAAGTGAAAACCCTTGTTTAAGAGACAATATATCTTCAATCCAATGTGGTAAATCTTGAGCAATGTGCCTCTATACCTATGCTACCTTTAGATTATTTTTTTATACTGCATACACCATTGACATGCCATATTGATTCTACACCTTGCCACAAAGTTTTATTCACCCCAAGCTCACTCTATATGATGGAAAGAGTGATCCAGAGACATGTTTGAGAGATTTTCATGTAGCATGCTTGGGTTATGTTCTAAATGGATGGATACTTACCAATCTATTTCCATAGAGTCTAAAGGATTATGCTTTACAATGGTTCTATAATCTACCAAATCAATCAGTCAATGCATTCAATCCTTTATCTAACATTTTCCTATCTCATTTCAATATTAACATTGGTGATAAGGTTTCCTATGCTCAATTTTATTAATAAAAACAAAGGTGAAATGAGCATATCACAGATTATGTTCTTTGATATAAGACTATTTTGGCTAAGATGACTAGCCCCATCGCTGATCAAAATTTATAGGATCTCTTCAAGTAGATTTTTCTACCAATTTTACATGAGTCAATAATGTTCAAAATATTTACTTCCTCCACTAAGTTATGTCATACACTAAAACAAAGGGATGTCAAACTCATTTAATAGGAAAACTTAAGTACACAAGCATACCAAAAACAATAAATAAGAGTAATCAAAAAGTACCATATAAATTCAAGGTCAATTATAGAAAAATTCAAAATTAACCTATAGTTAATGTGGCTTCAGAGCCCCCTCAACATGTGGTTTTATCAACACCTCCTCAGTGAACCTTTACCAATCTACCAATTACTCCAACCAGAGTTTTACAACTTTTGGAATTTAATATCATATATGTCCCTCTTATTTGGGAAGTTGATCCAACAAAGCCTCTTCCATTCTGATATCATCATCATGAATTTTTTAAGTTTCATAGGGAACAATTGCATACAATAAATAAATGCATTATTTTAGGAAAAAAGATAAAGGACTTGATAGATGGAAACATCATTAATCTTGGAACTTCAGTTGAGCCTCCTTAGGCAAAGCAAATATAGGATAAAGCTTTGAAAATATTCTTAGATCCTTTTCCACAACATTCTAAACAAGAGACAAGGGACACATCAAGGGTTCACCATGTATATCATGTAAATCCCCCACTAGATACAAACATGACACCTTTAATTAAGTCATATCCTTTGATTAATATGATTGGTGTGTATAATTCCAAAGTTTCAGCTAGACCTTCCATCTCCTTCTCAAAATATGAGATAGTTGAGGATGATTCAGAATATCATGCACTCTTTATCATATCTTACATTCATAATCATACTATTCATAGTGTTTTCATAGATACTGGATCCAATGTAAACATGAGCACTATAATATTATGACAATATTTGGGATATTCAGAGTAGGATATTACCCCAATAGACATAGTTATCAGTAGATTTAGTGGGCACATATAGAGTTCATTAGGTGATATTGTACTTCCTCTATAGGTTGATCCAACACATATGGCCACACCATTTACTATAGTTCCCAGTGTAGGAGTTTTTGATATGTTACTTGGTTGACCATGGATTTAAAAACTTCAAGCAGTACCTTCTATAGTTCAAAGATGCATGAAATTCATTAACACTAATCAGGTTGGAATAGTTGGTGGAATTTCATATAAGTTACCACTCCCTACTTTAGAGCCATCTTCTATTGTACAGTCACTAGTTTTAGTTTAGCCACTAGTTTTAGCTTCTCTACTAGTTTTAGTTATTCCACCAATTTAGATTTAGACATAGTTAAGGCCTCCATCAACAACACAAACATTTCATACAATTTCATAGAGTTCTATTTTAAAGCATTCATAGTTTCAATATTTTAGATAGCTTCCAGCTATACTATTCACACCTAGGGAAGTATCATTAAGATCTCATGCATCCACATATAGATCACATGTTCAAAGAGCTTTTCCTACTACTAGATGGGTCTCTAAGAGGCCTAAAGTTACATCCACTTCTTAGAGTTATAGGGGGACACCATAGTTGGTTTTTAATTCAAAGATTCATATCACTTTTAGCATACATATATTTTAGAGTTACAATCTCAGTCCTTCTATCGTGATTCATGATCATGTATGATCCCTCTCCTTGATATAGGATACCATGATAAGGAGTCTCCCATGAGACTCATCATTTAGTATTGTCTCTTCCTAGTCTTGCTTGTATATAGCTTCCTTTCAAATTACTTGTATATAGTTTCTCAATTTTTCTTGTACATAGTCACCTTTATGATTGATTGTACATAACTTATTCCAAAAATACGAAAAAATACAACATTTCATAAAATGAAAAAATAATATAAAATTTTAAAATATCAAAAACATTCAAATAACTCAAAAGCACAAAACAATTTCAATTTCATGCATTTTCCATGCTTTATATTTATACTATATGCTAGACTTATATTTGTTATTTTTTATATTGTTTATCAATTTATCTACATTGTCATCCTTCACTTGATCTTCTTTGAGTGTCTACAGTGATATCCCTATCATTGATTACTTCACTCTACCCATTGAGGGGGCATCCTACTTATAAATTTGAGACACACATCAATATACATGCGCACTAGGGGCATCTTTTACATGACTAAACCATCCAGGTTATGTCATTCTTATATCACACACTCTAGTTATCATGTCAATGTATATTATTTACTAGTTTACATAAATTATTTTATCAACATTTCACTAGTATATAACACTTGTGTATTTCTTAGCATATACCTAGTCTTATACTACATGTGTTGCATAATTTCACTTCTTGCTTTGATTAGTTAGATGCAATTAATTTTATAGTATATTACATTCCTTCCATTCTTAATTTGCATAGCTAGATGTGATTTCATTTCTCAATTCATTTTTTCTCTTGTATGTGCCTCAGGATATTTGCTAATATCCTTTGCTTGTACTCTTATATGTGATTGTGGCTTCCATGCTAACCTTTCTTATTTTAATTATATGTGTATGTGGCATTTGAACATGCCTTGTATGCCTACTTCCTACTTTTAGTAACATGTGCCTATGTCCCTTGTTTACTTGACCCCTTGGCCACTCTTGGATGCTTCTTTATTCTTACTTCTTTCCTTGTGTGCTTGTCTCTTTATTGATTTTTAATTGTTTGCAATGCCATGATCCACATCATGCATTCTCTTTCTTTCTTAGATTCCATGATAGACATCATGCTCCATCCCTCCTTGACAACTAATAACTAAAAACTAATTATAATTTCAGTTTCAATTCAATACATTGCACATGCTATTACATTGGTATATCTATATAAGCATACTCCTCTTGATCTACCAATATTTCATTACAAGCCATCTATATCTTGAGATAAATTGTTGATTATCATTGTTATATCATGTATTTTTGTAGCATAACACACTTGTAGTATTATTTATTCTTAGGATAGTCATATCAGGGTATTCATTGTTACCTTAAAAAAAGGGGTCAATAAATAGGGGTTTTGTCACAAAGATCAAAGATCCTACCGATTGAAAAATTAGCTTTTGGAACACCTAGAACTATATCTAGACTTCAAGCCAGGTAGAATAGACTAGGAAGATAGTGAAAATCATAGAGCAATCATCAAAATTAGCCTAGGATAATAGTGCTAATATTAGACTATAGCATCAGATAGCAGGTTATCCATTTTTGGCACTCTTGTCCAAATAGCAAAAAAGTCATTTTTTTACCTAAAAGTAGTTCCAATTATAGTTTAACACATCTAAACTAGTTTAGATACAATAGTTTTAGTATTGTTTTTCTCCAACAATGTAGATATATGGGGCATCATGCATGGCATGATTGATCTCACTTCTAGTTTTAGATAGGGTAGTTGGTATAACTTCTAGATTAGAATCCATGTTTCAGACACTAGTGATTAGGGACAATGTCCATATGGCATTTAACTTCTCTTCTTTATGAGTTTAGTATATTACCCAAGCATTCTTAGTAGTTGAGTGTCTTATTATATCTATAGGTGTTTGGCATCATTTTAGAGTGGATTTCATAAAACCCTAACCTCCACATTTTGAAATGGCTTTCATATAAGCCTAGTGCCTAGTTTTAGAGTGGCTTTCGTAAAATCCTAATCTCTACATTTTAGAGTGGCTAAGAGTGACCTAGTTTCTAGCATACATTTTTCTATCTACAATACATTTTTAGATTATAGAAAATTCATGGTATTTAGGAGACATCTCATATGACACACATTTCATATCAATATCAATTCATAGTTTCATTTCATGGGGAAATAATGGAGCCAAAAGACTAGCTAGCATTTATATTTTTGAGCCAACTAATCATAGGGATTTGACACATAATCCAAACATTGATTAGTACATGCATAATCACATAACTTCACTTAGTGGGAGATGATGGAGCCAAAGGGCCAACATTTGTATTCTTGAGCCACTCTCAAAGAATTGAGTACTCAGCTCCTTGCAATATTACTCTTGGTACATCATTAACACATACCCAACATATCTAGAATTAGTCAACATCACAATAGATTTATACTTCACAGTGTGCTCTCTATATGCACACCCAAAATAACATAGCTTCATGAGCTTCACCTTTATAGGTAAGTTTAGGCATGCTTTATATTTTTCCTTTATCCTAGAATTTTACTTTATTGCATCAATAGAATAAAGGGCATAAAATATAGTAACTTGGTAACTTGAGCGTGGCTTATAACACCTAACCCATATGTACCTCTTTCTTTCTCTCATGACCCTCTTAAGAAAATTTTTCAATAATTCCCTATCATTCATAGATCTCTAGAAACTCATTCCAACTAAGCCAGGCTCCTTTTTCCATGACAAATCCATCCCTCTAGGTACTATTCATTTAGGACTATAGTGACCAACATGGACTATAGTGTCAGACCCTATGGTGTCCATTTTTGGTGCTCTTATCCAAGTACATTTTTACCTCCAATGATTAATTTTTTATAGTTCCTATCCTCTTTTTTGTTAGCCTAACACAAATACATTTGACCCATGACTAAAATATCTCTATAAAATCCCATTCAAATTTCATTTAGAGGGGGTTGTCAAATATCACAAAGCAAGCAAGAATACAATCAAGACTACTTAGACATATTTCCATATTCTCTGCATACATCCATCTAATATAGCCACAAGATTATTCAAATACCTACACTAGTCCCTAGCCACCTCAAGCACATCTAGTGTAGCATTTTATATATTTATTCACATTATTGCACAAAACACATCAAGTGGGAGAACTACATATAGCTTGGTCCCTCTTCAAAATATTATTATTTAGGAAGCATGCCCACATAAAGGATGTGGATACATGTTCAATGCATCTTATACATACTAACCCCCTCTCTTTCTCAAATTTGGTCAAATCATCATGGAGTCTAGGGTTTGAAGACTAAATCAGCTCTATAGGGAGTTTCACAAACATCTAGTAGTTGAAATTTCATAGGTGGGCTCATAAAGACACAAAAAAAATCCAAAAAGATCATGTCTCCTAGATAATAGTGGTAGATGAGGACTATAGTACTAGACCCCAGAGTGTCTTATTTTGGTGCTCCTATTGAATCATAAAATGAAGGCCAGATCTTGATTTGTGATACTATCTCATTCCTACATAGTGAATATTAGATCTTGCAACAACCATCTTAGTTAGTTTTGAGTTAATTTTTATTTTCTCTCTCTCTCTCTCTCTCTCTCTCTTATTACTATTTTTAGAAAGATTCAAATTATATAAATTATTAGATTAATTATTGCATAGTTATTTACTGATTTATAATCTCAGACCCTTAACCAAAATAGGAATAGGACTCTAATATTCCTAAAATTGTTAAATCAGTTAGTAACTAGTCATTTGGAACATATTACAAGCATGATGTATTAAAATATCTCAATTGTGTCTCTGTATCATGATTTCCATCATATAGGGTGAGCTTGGGTTGAACAAAACTTGGTGGCAAGAGTGTAGAATAAATGTGGCATGCCAATGGTATATGAAGTAGAGGAAGAGATTCCAAAGCATATGTTGTTCTAGAGGCACCTTGATCAAGATGTATAACCTTAGATTGAAGATATTTTATCTCTTACACAAGAGCATCCACATCAAGAGGTAAAGATGTATTAACCATAACTGGTGGTGCCACATATGAAGGTTGGGCTGCTATAGGGGGTTGTTAAGACGTAGTTTCCCTATAGTGTCATTTACAACTGGTTGTTCTGAAGGAATGGAAGACTTAAATTGCTTATCATTTTTTAATTTCCATGATGGATTTTAAGATAATGGCACGATCTTGAGACTATTCCTTAATTCTCTCTCTAAAACTCTATAGAAGCAAATCTTTGTTGATGATAACATTATTATCAATAATAGGTGGAAGTGGATTAGTACCCCCATGCATTAGATCATGAGAATTGGTGTGTACATCACCATTATTATTCTCATATTACTCATTGTCTTAATTATCGTCATGGAAATTAGTGTAATCTAGATGTGTAGGATTTATAATAGGAAACTGAGCTTGCTATTTATCTATGGTATATGGACGGGTTGGAGGAATCTAGATGAATTTAGGAGGGTTGCCACTAAGCTTTGTACTTAATCTCAAATGAATAGATGAAAGGATCTTAGGTGTAATGAGGAAATAAACTTGAAAAATGTAAGAGAATATTAAATAAATGTAATATAGGATTTTAAAAATAATGAACTAGAATATGCATAGAAAGGATACGAAGCTCACTAACATGTAAGGTGATACCTCAAGAAGCAAAGGGACCTAGTATATATAATTAGGGTTTGAAAGAAATAATTTTTAAAATTAGTATGATGAATTTAAAAAATTTAATGTAAAATTTTGATTTATATATGCAAGAAAAAAAACAAAAAAATATTGCTAAAATCAGCAATGAATTTTCCCTAGGATTTCTAGGGTTTTAGTGCACAAACGAAGTAAGTCAAGTTCACCAAATGATTTAATTTTTTTGGAAATAATCGAGTTTTTTCCTAGTTTAGTTAAGGGTCTAGATTAATAAATTATTATAGAATATTACAATAATTATAGTCTTGATTTGTGTAGTTATTTATCTTTTTCACCTTTCTAAAAAAAGCAATAAATAGGAAAAAATGTAACTTAGATAGAAATAGACTGAGATAGTTGATACAGAGTCTAAAATTGGCTATGAAAGACTAGGAATGTATCATAAACCTAAATATGTATTTCATTTGATGAGAGGATAGGATCACTAAATAGTGGATGTTTTGGTGTTTGACATTATTATTCATTCCTGCCACTATTGTCCACATTAACCATATAGACCTAAGACTTTCAAGGTAGTTAAATTGTGCCCATGTGATCCTACCTATGAAAACAAAAGTGATGGTTATTAGTATAACTCGTTGTAGAGCTGATTTTGTCTTCAAACCCTAACCCTCCATTATGCTTGATAAAATGATATTTGAATCACTTGAGAAAGAGGGGGGTTTAGTGTGTAAGATTCACTGAATATGCAATCCAGACCCCTTGTGTGGGCATGATACCTACATATAAATAATATAAAGAGGGATCATGCCATATATAGTTCTCCTATCTAGTGTTGTTTGTATAATAGTGTGATGTAAATGAAAAAAATGCTAATTTGATAGTGTTTTGAGGTGGCTAGAGACTAGTATGAGGATTTGAATATGTTTGTAGCTATGTTGGGTGACTATATATAGAGAATAGGGAAGTTTTCCTTAGTGATTTATTTGTATTCTTGATTTCCTTTTATGTTTGGTCACCTCCATTTTAAATGAACTTTGAGTGGACTTTTATAGGGAATAATTGGTCATGGGTCATATGTATTCATGCTAAACCAACCTAATTAAGTATAAGGATAGAATGGAAATTACTATTGGGGATCAAAGTGGAAATTGACAAGAGTGACAAAAATGAGACACTTTGGGGTTTAACATTTTAGTTTGAATTAAGTACTCCTATCTTATAAGCTTGGGACCTAGGGGTATAAGATTGGCATAGGGAATACTATCTAGCTAAAGTATAATCAGGGTTTAGAAGGTTTTGGATGATTGGTAAGGATAAAAAATGTGTCTATAAGTGTCACAAGAGCATGTAAAAATGACTTATGAATGGGGTCTCACAAGCCACACTCAAATTACCAATTTGGACATTTTATATGACTATAAGGGGTTATGATTTAGGGTTTAAGGTTTATGGTTTTATGGTTTGTGATTAGGTTTTATGGTTTTTAGTTTGAGGTTAGAGTTTAGGATTTAATATTTAGTTTTTAGGTTTAGGTTTCATGGTTTAGTGTCCAAGGTTTTCATTTTATGATTTGGTGTTTAGTGTTTTGGGCTTAGTGGGTACGGTTTAGGGTTTTTGATTTTGGGTATAGGGTATATGGTTGAGTATTTAGGTTTTGGGATTAAGGGTTTAAGGTTTGAATCTTAGGGATTATATTATAGGATTTGAGGTTTATGGTTCTAGGTTTATTTTTTTGGTTTATGATTTGGGACATAGGTTTTAAGTCTTAGGGTTAAGGGTTTAGGGGTTCATGGGTGAGATTTAAGTAACTAGAATTTGGTGTTTAAGGTTTAGGGTTAAGGGAGATATATGAAGTCATGGGATTAAATTTCATTTATTTAATGTTAAATATATATAATATTTATTCTTATCTATTTCTAGTTACTTACAACTTGGATTTAGTCACAACATATACAAAAAAAAAAATTGTGGGTATTACTTTAATCACTCTGTTCATGATCCATAACAAAGGTATTTTACAACAAGTAAGTAGCTAGTTTTGGGAATGTATCAAGAATTTAAGAGAGATTAGAGAATAAGAGAAAGATTATAATGATTGAGAAAAAGAAATTTTCATTTTATAATAGATGGTTTTGTAGAGTCTATTGTATTTGTCCAAGTAGATAAGCATATAAAGTATGATAACCTTCAAACAAATGATTAAGAAAACTATGAATACTAGATCAAAATATAATAGAAAGTTTACCATTTTGTCTTCATATAATGTAAGGATTAATTCCATTAGATACAAAGTTCTTTAAGAAAACAAATTTCCTTCTTATTTACTTTTAGCACAATTCATATAAAATAATCTGATTAGCTAAACACAAAGTTTTAGATTTCCTAGAATTTTTTTATATTTTCTTAAATTATTTTTTATCAAAAATTATCATCATCCTCTAGCATGTAGGCCAACATTCATATTTACACAATTTCAGATATGGAATCCCAAAAGAAGTTAACTTTTTCAATTCCCATATGCTACGCTAAAACTAGAAACCATTGAATAACATCTCCCTTCTAACTTTCTTTAATGGCATTTAAAATATAGTGATATGTAGCGATTCGTTGATCTCCTTGTTTGAATTGAAAGCAATCACTTTGCATGTAGCACACAATTTATCATTTTTCTCTTTAAATTTAGCCTTGGTAGCTTTCTCCTCATCAAGTTTCCTAAAGAGTGTATTGATTAAAGTTTGTGTATCTTGCTTTAATCCTTTAGTTGTAACATCCCCAAGGTGTATATTTGAAATTTTTAAGTTACTCTGAGTGACTTATTTTTTGTTCATTCCCTATGGTGGAACTACTATCTCAACATACTTTTGCACTAAAGGTTCAATTATCAATTTTCAAGTTACTTTTGCATGCTTGGGCTTCTTCCCTTTCTTGTATAGACTTTTTAACAATTATTAGTCTATCTCTTCAAGATTAATTAGTTAATTTGATTCTAGAGTTGTCTATAATGCTAACCAAGTTGAGAAGTTTGTGCTAGTGTAAGTGCTTGAATGAATAACCATTTACTGCTAATCATTTCTAACTGTCATTTGTGAGAAGGAACTTCTTTTGCTAAAGTATCTTTATGAAATAATTTTATTGATTATTTATTTCCTTGATTATTAATTTATTTAATTACATCCCCTACCAATACTTATACTTCCTTCTCTTTCTCAGATTCTTTTTCTTCTATCTCCTCCATCTTCTCCTTGGGGTCCTTAACAATATTTTATACTTCTTTTTTAGCTTCCTTTCTTATTTCATCTTCCTTTTCTTTTACAGACTCTAACTCTTCTAGGGATTATTTCTTAGTCTCTTTTTCAATAAGGGGTTGATCTTATATAGGAGGTGGTAGTGATGAAGTAGGTGGGGAAGATGGGGGAGGAAAAGGAGCTTCCTTTAGAATAGATTTCTTAGAAGATTTAGTGATATTAAACATAGGAGGCATCAAAGTTGATGAATCTATGATGGGTGTAGTGGAAGTGGGAATGGTAGAAATAATAGGAATAAAAATAGTATTAGAAGAGTCTAATGGTGTAGTGGTAAAAATTTAATGGGTTGGCTCTTTATCTTTTACTAATGTATCATCAAAAAATTTCCTCAACTTCAACTTCTTTATAAGACCTTAGTTACTTTCCCCTTCTACTATTTCTTTCCTCTTCTAACTTGTATATGTATTTTATTTCATTAATTCCTTCATATAATAACATTTATTCAAAATCCATGTGGAATTCATAGATAAAATGTGTGAAGTCCTCTTAGTGATAGTTGTTACTTAGTTTTTACCAAAAATAATTTTAGGAATTAGAACACTATCTCCTCTAGTATCATGAAAAGCATCACTAGTGGCAACCCCATCATCATCCATATCCTTAGGTATAGTAGCTAAATAAAATGCATAATTTTTTTACATAGTCAATCTACTTTTGTCCCTTATCCTTACATAAAAATCGTCTCTATAATTAATGTAATAATCTTCAAGTGCTGGGATATGCATGTACTCAATGGAAACTATATTTTGAGCCACACCTATACAATCAAAATTGTCTCTGTCATGAAAGTGTGTTTGAGTGTAATAATGGTACATATCCTTCTATAATTCCTAGCTTTATAAATGGCTGGGATATGATAGTGGCCAATGATAATGGAAAAATAGATAGCTGCTTTTTGAGCCTTTGACTTTAAATCATGTAGTTTAATAAGTTATCTATATATTTCCATAAGAACCCACTTATAACTTGGATACCTAGGTAACTTGATAGGTGAACTCGAGAAACCTCCTACTCTAAGGTATGTGAAGCCAAGAAATTGGATGAAAATGCAACCATATGATGAAATTACATCCCATGCTTCATTTGATACTCTTATATGTTTCAGGCATGTTTTCAACTTAAAAATATGTTCATAATAAAATCTATCATTTACTAAAATATAATGTTTTTAATACCTTTAGAGGACTAGCTGAGGGTCATACTCATAAATTAGATCACTTGTTAGTCTTCATTTTGTTCTCAACCTAGAAAAGGTTCCACTTGAGGTTGTTGCATACAAAAGGTATGAAGTCATCTTCAAATCAAAAGTCAACAACACATTCCTTTATTGTTGATCTATATTATAACTTACCATTTTTTCCCATTCAATTTTGGCTAAGATTCTACTGACATCAATAGTCCTGATATAAGCATACATACATGGGGAGAAACACTTGGTGTTATTTTCACCATTGATTCTACATAGTAATTGGATGATATCATCCACTTCCTAAACAAAATCTAACCTTACTATTATTTTGGGGAACTTAAAAGCCTATTTTAATTGCTTTAAGTAGTAAGTATTCATTATCTTAATGCATTATAATGGCTTATTCTCCTATTGGATTTTTTCTTTCTCCATATTTATATCAATTAACTTCAATATTGAGATCTTCAAAAAAGTATTGAACATCCAATCTTGTAACTACATTCCAACAGTATATTTTATAGTCCTAGTCAGGGAGTCATAGTATTTGGCACATATCAAAATAAACTTAGGAAGTTGAGCTAAGCTTAGGGAAATGGAAGCTTTTAGAATTCCACTAGTAGTCATAACATGTAGGAGTGGAGTTTCTTTTATAGCCTTAGATCTCTCCAATAATTTAGTTACAAACATGTGCCCCATATTTGTATGACTTATCTCAGTTAGCTTGGAGGCTATACTTGACTCAATTGGGTAACCCTTATATTCATTCTTCATTTTGGGTTCCTAGGACCTAGCTCTCTTAGATTATTCTTTTTACTTTCTACTTGGTTCTAGGATCTCCTCTAATGCTAAATCTATAAATTCCTCAATTAGTGTTGCCTAAACTTATACCTCAACTACTTCTTATAATCTCTCTAATTTTTATGACCTAGATATTAGCTTTTGATAACTCTAAAAGACTCGATAAGTGATTTTAAACACTTATTGACTACTCCAACTGGTTTATAATTTTTTTGAAAAGAGTTAACTTATTATTTTTGAAGCACCCATAAACAAGTTTCAAGTTTTGAGTAATGGAAAGTCTTGAAAAACCAATCAT
Source organism: Torreya grandis (assembly GCA_037957365.1). Taxonomy (NCBI): domain Eukaryota; kingdom Viridiplantae; phylum Streptophyta; class Pinopsida; order Cupressales; family Taxaceae; genus Torreya; species Torreya grandis. Next base: position 501,782 of record JARHVA010008332.1, read on the forward strand.
ATTTATTTTAAGTAATAGGACCTCAAAAGCCCAAATAGGTCACTAGGGTTATACAAAAAACTTCAATTTTTTAATGGATGAAAACTTTGGGTTTTCCTAATCAAGCTACTTGGAATAAAAAACCCAAAGTAAGCAAGTGTGAGGAAGAATTTTGAGTTGGTCTAAGGTATTGTGTACGTTTCTTTGGACTTAAACCCAAAGTAATTAATGAGGGAAAGAAATCCCAAGTAGATCTTAGGTATTATTCTACAAGTTTGTCTAGTATCAAGACTTCAAATTTTACAAAGGTAGTTACTCGGTGACAAAAACCCAACTAAGTAGTGTTAGAGAAACTAAAGTGATTAAGAATTTTTAAGGTTAGGTTTCTCAAGGGTAACAACCTAGTTTTGAAAACCTAAGGAAGCAATTAGGATTGGGGAACCTGATTGGATAATGAATCTAACTGCTAGGGTTTTCATGAAGGGCTTGATTGATCAAAAGTTTTTAAATCAAATATATAACATGATAAATGATCAAAATTATAAGCACATGATTTAAAACATCTAATCATGCTAAGAAAGCAAGAGTTAAACTACAAAAAAACAAACATAATAGAGAAATAATCATGGCAGCACAAAGAACATTTGTAGAGAAAAATACCAAGAAAGAGGTAAATAAAGGACATAAAAACCACAAGAGGATGATTTACTTACCTCAAGCATAAATGGGTTCAAAATGGAATTGCTCGAAAGTGCTCCAAAGACTCAAATGGAATAGCTCAAGGTTTGTAGGTGCAATTACTTGGTTGGGTGACTTAGATGACATGTAGGAATGAGGTAGAATTTTCCAATTTATATAAAAATTCTAATTCATTAATGACAAATATAACAAAGCCACGTAAGCATTTGACTCTTTTTTCAAGTTTTATAAGTTGTTTTACTTGATTTTGGTTTTTGAAGTAAAGTGTTCTTACAAACCTAAGTAGGTCTTGGTCAATGATTAGCTTAGGTTTGGGAACTCCCATTACTTTTACTTGTGATTTTGAGAGAGTAAAGAAATATCAAAACCTAATTTGCATTGGGGAATGTTTAGTGGGTTTGCAGAGTTACTTTGTTTTGTTTTTTTGGTAATATAGTAAAGTAGTTTGATAACCCTGATTTGAATTGAGAGGAATAGTTTGATTTTTCAAGGTAATTTTACTTTTTAGTTAAGTATATCAGTTTAGAGAACCTGATTATCCTTGTAAATGAGCTAAATCACTTTAACCTTCTTGATCTGATGAAGGGAATGAATAAATGGATTTTAGTGATGGATTTAAGTAATTGTTTTGAATCCTCTAGAGTGACTAAGAACAACTAGGGAAAATGATCAATCAAAAACTATAACTAATATAACCCAATTTTTGTATTCAAGGGACTAGATTCAACAAGTAAAACTAACTCACATGAGACAAGAATGCAAAATTTTCAATAACGGTACCCTGAAATTTATAGTGTGAAATTTTGGGGACACCAATGGCTCCGATTAGGAACATCTTTATTTTTACCATAAAGAGAGGAACAAGGGTGAGATCCCAGTATCTCTAGTTTTTGATTTTATCTATTAGGTACGGAGTGTTTGTAGAAACTCAGTCATAAAAAAACTAAACAAACCAACAATACAAAAATAAAAGAAAAGAAAAGCACAAAACTTTATTTATATACATACATGTATTACCCTATTGATAAATTATTTTAGAGCTTCAATTTTTTCCCATTGAAAAGAAGTGGTAGTGTAATTCCATCTTGATAAGCTAGGATGAAGTTATCTTTTCTAGCAATGCTTTGTATATTAAAGGGAACTTTCCATAAAGAGTCATATTTTCCATGTTTCCCTTTCTTTCATTCTATTTATCCCACAAAAAGATTAAAAAACTAACTTTAAACTATCTATCTTGGGATTTTTAATCAAAGATATTCTTTACCTTCATTTGGTGATCAGTTAGCCTATGAGTAACTTGAACATGTGCTTCTTATAATTTAGTGAGAAAGACAATTCTCTTATCTAGTAAGTCTTGATATTTATTATCCTTAATGGCTTTGGACAATTGTAAAGTAGGAAGCTTAATGGTTATTGGTATCTCAACATCTATTCCATAGAGTAACTAGAAAGGAGACATACCTATAGCCTTATTTGGTGTGATTATGTCAGCCCATAGTGCATCAAACAACTTTTTGTGCCAAGTTCTTTGATTATTGTCCACCAACTTACAAATAATAGTAATCATTTTTTTTACTTGACTTAGCTTAGATATTACCTTGAGGATAATGACTTGAATCATGAACCAAGTCTATCCCATATGAGTAACAAAACTTAGTCAATTCCATAGAATAAAAGTTGTATGCATTATCAGTTACAATTTTATGAGGAACTCCAAACCTCACAACAATATTCTCTTTGATGATGTCACATACAACTTTAGAAGTAACATGTTTCATAGGAATTACTTCAATCCACTTGCTGAAGTAGTTAGTAGTAGTCAAGATATAACAATGTCTAGCACTTGAAGAAGGATTTGACATACTAATGAAATCCATGACCCATTGATAGAAAGGTTCATCAATAATTATTGGTTTTAGAGTCAAATCCAATAGTTTGATTTATCCTACAAAATGTTAACATGCTTGACATTTAACAATCCATTCTAAAGTATCCTAAAATAAGGTAAGCATAAAGTATCTTGCCCATAAGATCTTGTGTGTTGTGACTTTTGTTGAGAAATGACCCTTATAGAATTTATCATGAAATTTCTCCAATAATCTTACTTGTTTCTCCTTGTCTACACAATGAAGAAAAATATAATTAATTCCTTTCTTATACAACCCATTATCCCAAAGGACATAATAATTTGATTTTATCTTGATGGTACATTTTTCCTTCCACATCAAAACAAGTGGGCACTCACCATAGGTCAATAAGTAAGAAATATTGATATAACATTCATTTATAACATTAAAAAAAACTAACATGGGTAACTCTTCATTTATTTTAGCTTGAAGAGAATATGATACATCTATGTCATTAGGTCTTCTCTCTATCATCAATTGACATAAGCCTTTTCCTCTTACTAGCTTTGTGGGTTTGATAGCAAGATCAAACTCTTACACCTTAGATATCTAAGTGCCTCTCAGTAATCCCAACTCTCTCTAAGTTATAATTGACTTGAATATAGTATCTGGGATGTATACTATGGTATGGGATGACAAGATGTAATACCTAAAAACCTTACATGCTTTAACCACTACAAAGGCATGCTTCTCCATTTATGATTACTTAAATTTCAAAGTCTTCAGAGGCTGAATTATGAAAGATATTAGGGATTCAAATCCTTCATCATTATTCTACTTAAATATTGGTGACATGGTATGATTAGAAAAGTAAGAGTAAATAATGAATTATTTGTTAAAATTAGGGGAAACTAACATTGGGGCTTCAAGTATTATTACCTTGATTCTTTCAAATGCCAACTTTCCTTTAGCATTCCATTTGAAATCTTATTTATTTTTCATCATGTTAGAGATGTGGTGAGTTAGTTCAACAAAATCAAGAATAAATCTTCTATGGAAATTGACCTTAGCAAAGAATGAATGCAATCCTTTCTTAGATGTAGGCATAGGAAAATTTTGAATGGCTTTGACTCATTTAGGATCAATTTTTGTTCCTTCCTTTAAGATTATATGACTAAGGAGTTTTCCCTTGATCACAATAATTTTTTTTTTTGGATTTAAGGAAATAACATGTCTTTTGTACTGAATAAGGAATTCTTGAAGATTGGCTAGATGATCACCTCTTTGCTTTAAAAGGAATATTAAGTCATCCCAATATACCATAATAATCTTGTTCTTCAAGTGAGAAAATGCTAGATCCATTTCTTGATGAAAGGTTACTCTATCATTGATAAGGCCAAAAGGCATCTTTTGATAAGTAAATGTTCCCCAGGGTATTGTGAACGTAGTTTTGTATTGATCTTCCTTAGTAACTTTTATTCGATTGTATCTATAAAATACAACTAGCATGGATAACATTTTTGATCGTATAACTATTTGAAAAATGTGATCCATGATAGGCAATGGATAATTATCCTTTAGAAAATCTTGATTTAGATTGAAAAAAATAAATGTATAAGCATATTTCCCCATTTTTCTTTCTTACTAGAATAATATTTGATAAACATTCTAAGTGATGAATTGGATAAATGATATTTGCATCAAGGATGTTTTAAATTTTAGAATAAAGACTACCTAATATAGTTAGATTATGATGATGTAACTTCTACTTGAAAGGCTTCACATTTGGATAGAGTGGGATATAGTATTACACTTTATCTAGTTGGAAGGATTTGAGGTCTTGTAAGACTAAGCAAACACATCAATGTAATCTGTGAGAAGCTTAATGAAATCTTCCTTCTATTGTTGTGAGAAACACTTGCCAATGTTGACCATCTTGGGCTCTTCTACACTTCCTAGATTAATTTTTTATACTCTCAGGGTGGAAATATCACTATACTCTTTCCTTTTATTTATCAATTGATCATGTTTATCAAATATTTCTTCTAAAGAAACTAACCCTTTAGGAATTTTATTTCCTTTTAGTTTAACTGTGTCTTGACTATGGGTAAGTTCAAATTTAGTGATACCTATTGTTGTTTTACATGGATGTGAGTTGCTTTCTTTGAAGTACAATCCTTCAAAACTATCTTGCTACTTAAGAAAGGAAGCTATCTACCTATCATAATTAAAAAATTGCTACTACTCAATGTTATCTGGGACCTTTGGATGGTAGACCATTTCTACTTTTTAGTTACCTTATTTAAATATTATTGGTTATTTTTTTGGGTTAAGAAAAGATGTAGTAACAATGAGTGAGTCAGCTCTAGAGTTATGATCTCAAGGAACTGAGTTGATCGAGAAAGTAGAGAAGTCAAGTGTGACACTCAAAACTCTATCATGGTAGTTTTTTAGCTTATCATTTTTTAACTAGTACTACCATATAATATATCTCACTATTAATTTAGCATCTCCTTATACTCTAATGAGTCTTACTCCTTTCTCCTTTATTTTCTCAAGTCCTAGTAAAAGTTATTCATATTTAGTTGTGTTGTTGGTGTTTTCAAACATAAGCTTGTATGAATAGGAAAAAACCTCACCATCAAGAGAGATTAATACTATTATAACACCCAAATCAAGAAAGATACAACTACCATCAAATTCTAGTGTCCATATATTGTCTTATTTTTTTCCCTTTTCTTAGGTTTCTTTGCCTACTTAAAAGAAGTAAACTCCACGGTCTGATTCTTCAAAAAGAATCTGTGACCTTGGATCTTTAGATTTAGAGATCATGTATTTGGATTTATTTTCAAGCTCCAATTTTTTATTTAATCCTTTAATTATAATATGAGCACATGACCTATCCATTTTTACCTCTCCACATAAATCCCTATAGAACTTTCTATTTAGTAACATTCCATAATAAACAAGGATGTTTACTACTAGAATTATCATTTTGAGTCTGTTATTAGGAAATACTACCAAAACATCTTGAGCATCTTTAATCTATCCAATGAGAGGAACTTGCATCTCCATTGAGTAACACTTGCCTATTGTCTTAGTCAAAGTGAGGCCAAGGGAATCCACTACATTTACTAGCATCACATTATTTGAAGCTCTAAAATCCAAAATACAATTACTTAGCTTGAACCCATTAATTAGAAGAGAAACATAGAATGGTTCAATCCTTTCAGATGTGGATTAAGTATTAGTAGTACTATTTTGGGGAGGAAATTGTTTGGGAGTAGGTAAAATACCTTTAGTAGTATTGGAGGGATTAATTGATCCTTTACTTTTGACATGTTTAACCAATCTATTCAATTGATTTGGATAAGATCTTAAATACTCTACTTCTGACATTCGAATTTGTGTTTTCTTAATATGATAAATTATGTAAAAAGAGGGAATAGAAGTAAATAGAATAGGGGTAGCATCACTAGTATGAAATACCAACTTGTTAGTTTGAGAATAAGTAGTATACTTATCTTTAGGAATCAAAGAGGAAGGTAAGGAATTACCTCTTCTGAGAATACTTATATCTATTCTAGAGTTACCCTTTTTTGTCTTGTTATTTAAATGATTTCCCACCTCTTGTCGATATTTTGACCTAGTAAACATTGAAATTGAGTGGATATGATCTTCTTCAAATGCCTATTCATAGTCACTTTCAGATTGATATTCTAAGTAACCAATGTTGGAGTCACTAGCAAGATTTATAAAGTCATCTTCATCATCAATACTTTGATGAGTATCTTTAATAAATTGATCTTCTTCACTCATTACAACATGATTTATGGGATCATCTTCAATTTTTAATCTTTGATGAGGACTAAGAATATGGTTCCTATTTTGATTATTAAAATTATGTGTGGGAACATTCTTGGTAGGAACAACATGAGTACCTTGAGAAATTTGTCTTTTAACTTGAAGCAAGCCATTAAAAAAAATTTCAATAAGGGATCTATGTCTGGGATATGGTTGGATTAGAATATTCTCCCTTAAAGACTATTTTCTTGATCTTACTAGCCATTATCAAATCATCTTCAACCTCCATAGCAAGATTTTTGGATACCACTAAATTAGTTGGTTGTGCTCTTCATAGTTGGTAATTGACTTCTAAAAGCTAGGCATTGATGAAGAAACACTTCTCATTATCTGTAGGAGGAAATGCAACTTAAGGAATTTTATAAAGTAATCTATTGAATTTGTCAATAAAATCATGCATGTGTTCATGTGATTCCTTCTTAAGCTAAGTCAATTACATGAGTAGTATATGAGTATCATTAATAGCTTTGAATATTTTCTCAAACTATTCATGCATAATAGCCCAATTAATTATAGTAGTCAGAGCTATATGGTAAAACCACTATAAATCTAAGTCATGTAGGGTCTCCATAAAGAGTCTAATAGAGACATCTTCATGTTTGACTTTGATTAGTCTACATGCTATGAAGAAGGCATCCAAGTGCTCATATAGATTTTGCTTACCATCACCATTAAATTTAGGAAAAAAATTTCTTGATCCTTTTGGAAAGTCATGCATAAGAGGAGTTAAATTCAAAGGACCAATAGCTAGTCCCCATGGGATAATATGTGGTAATTCCATTCTTATGGGAGAAAGAAACTATGGATTATCCCAAAGGAATTATGTTAAAGATGATGTGCAGGGATGTTAGTTGCCTAATAAGTGAAAGGTTAGCTCTTTTTTTCCTATTTTAAAAAAATAAATTAAAATTAAATCACTCTTGTAGCTCAAAGAACTAATCTTCTTTCCCCTATGCTCTCCTTGCTCTAGTGAAAGGTTGATTTTATAGTTTAAAAAGAACTCCTCTAAGTATTATGCTTAATAATTTTATTGACAAACAAAGACTTAGTCAAATGTCTACTTAAGATGTAGTAGTCTTGGTAATTGAACTGGAAGTAAACTCGGTATATAACTAAGGATTCTAAAACATGTAAACAACTAACTGAAGGAATGTGTCTGCTTAAAGCAAGAGAAGTTAAACTCAACTAAGTGAAAAAAATAGACCATCACATCATTCAGATCATGAAACACTTCTAATCAGTATTTATAATTTTGGAAATTATGGAAAACTTAGTGTAATACTAAAATTGTTTTAATTGGTCTGAGAAATAAAAAAATTATTCTAGGATTTAGATGTGAAGTTCCCCAACAGAGTCTCCAAAAACTATTGTCTAGATATTTTGTAAATTTATTTAAAAGTATCTAGTTAGTCATGGCATTAAATACCCTTCATTTAATGGTGAAGCTACCATATATTTAGGTTTATCTATTAATAGTTACTTACAACTTGGATTTATTCACAACATATACAAATTATGTGCAAATTATTTTGTTTAAGGGTATTACTTTAATCACTCTATTCATGATCCATAAAAAAAGGATTTTATAACAATTAAGTATCTAGTTTTGGGAATTTATAATTAATTTAAGAGATATTGGATAATAAGGGAAAGATATCATGCATGAGAAAAATAAAATTTAATTTTACAATAGATAGTTTTGCAGAGTCTATTGTATCTGTGGAAGGAGATAAGCATATAAAGTATGATAACCTTCTAACAAATGATTAAGAAAATTTTGAATTCAACTTAGATCAAAAGATAACTCAAATTTTACCATTTTATCTTCATAGGATGCATGGATTGATTCCCTTAGACACAAAGTTCTTCAAAAAAAAATAATTCCTTCTTATTCACTTTCAATGCAATTCATACAAAATAATCTGATTATCTAAATATAAAGTTTTAGATTTCTTAAACTTATTGTATGTTTTCTTCAATTTCTTGTTTTCAAAAATTATCATCATCTTCTAGCACATAGATTAGCATTCATGTTTATATAATTTTAGATATAGAATCCTAAAATAATTTAACTTCTTCAATTCCCATGTGTTTCACTAAAACTGGAAACCATTGAGTAATGTCTCCCTTCTAACTTTCCTTCATGGCATGTAAAATCTAGTGACATGTAGCACTTATTTTATCTCCTTGTTTGAATTGAAAGTAATCACTTTGCATGCAACACAAAATTTGTTTAAGTAATTCACTTTTACAAAATGACTATGAGTAATGGCATTTTAGCCTAATTACTCAAGTCTTTTAATTTTAAAAAGTAATTTTACTCTACAAGTAAATCATATAATGACATTACTTTTACAAAGTAATCAATTGAAACAAGATTACTTATAGTGTATTTATGAAGAGAAAAGAGAAAATAGAAGAAGAAGAAGAAGAAGAAGAAGAAGAAGAAGAAGAAGAAGAAGAAGAAGAAGAAGAAGAAGAAGAAGAAGAAGAAGAAGAAGAAGAAGCAGGAGGAGGAGGAGGAG
>JARHVA010008333.1:0-52500 GCA_037957365.1 Torreya grandis
GTAAGTATTCTTAACTTTATTTCTCATTTGTAAGAGTAGATAGATAATGCAATATGTATTTCTTCTCTCCCATGTATTAGGATTATGTATACATTGATGTGAGTATATGTCTCCTATACATGTTTAGTTTAGTTTTTGATTTATTTGTTTTGTTCTAATCCCCACATTGTGCCACAAGATTTGGTGAGCACTAGATTAGTTTACTTTTCTTGTTATTAGATTAGTTTATTTCTTATTTATTATCATAAGTGAATATAGAAACCATAGGACTCTTTTAGAGTTATGCTATTGTGTTACACTATAGGCTTAGAACCCCTACCTAACATGATGTGTTGTGACAAATGATACTATTGATCCCCTAATTGGGTCTAGTGGATACTCATATTGGTCATGTTCTATTTAACAAGTGTGTGTCCCAATTAGAAGTGTAGGTCTGATCTATCTTATCCGATCTAGGATTTATTCATGCACACCATGTAATTCTAGATTACATACAGATGAAATGTGTGATAAGTAAGTACATAGAGTAACCTAGCTTTTAACTTGAAAAATGTGGCTCATTGGGATGTTCCTTCAGTACTCACCTATGGGATGCTTGATTGAATATTTTTAGTAGTTGCCTTGTGAGAAGCAAGTTGTTAAGTGAATAATGAATGAGGGTTGATCTTGTATATATCAATTCTTTAGGATAATATATCACATTAAATCACTTAGGCTAACCATAAGAATAGTTGCATTTGTAAATTAGATAACTTTAGGGCACTGGACACTTACATTGAGTTTAGACACTAGCATCAACACCTGCATCTGATTGGGATGCAAGTATATAGGAAGCTATAAAACATGAAAAGGTTTAGAACTTGCATAGATGTAGGATAAGAATATTTGTAGCATGGGTATGATAAAAGGTTTGATTCATCAAAATAACATTGGTCAGATTAAGAGATAAGTAATAGGCACAAAGATATAGTGTTTGTGAGCCTTTAGTAATGAGAAGGTGTAGAAGCTAAAGGTACATCCATAGTATGTAATTTTTAAAGTATATAAGATTGATGTGTTATATAATTTAGAAATAGTGCCTACATTCCCCCCCTCCCCTTAATCTAGTGATGAAATAACTAGTTTAAAGGAAAATAAATGTGTACCTGATTATGTATAACACACCTTATCTTTGTATGAGTAAAACTTGAATGATTGTTTTGTGATATGACCAGCCACCAATAGCATGTTATAGTATATAATCAACCATATAATTTAAAATTGAAAACATAGAAATGATTGAAATAGAAAGAGCAAGGTTTAGGAGTAAGCTTATGTATGGATGCAAACCATCTTACCTTTTTGCAATTTGATTTAAAATATGTATCATTATGAATCATTAGAGATGATATTAGGATAAATATAAATCTATAAAGTGCATAGAGAGAGAGAGAGAGAGAGAGAGAGAGGAGAGACGAGAGAGAGGAGAGAGAGAGAGAGTGAGAGAGAGAGAGAGAGGAGTGAGAGAGAGAGAGAGAGAGAGAGAGAGAGAGAGAGAGAGAGAGAGAGAGAGAGAGAGACATACCCCCCCAACCTTGGAGAAAAGGTGAGTTACTACCTGGCAGTTGAGATTAGTTCAACCATGTAACCCAATCATACTTATAACCTGGTGAGTGTGAGTCAACCAAGTCCAGTCACATAATCAATATGGTTAAATTGGATTATTTAATCAAGTACAACCTATAAACTTGGCAAAATTGAGTGATTTAATCACCTCAACTATACCAAAAATAAGCCAACTACTACAGTAGATTGGATCCAATACCAGTCCTTAAAAGTTTAACTTGGTGCACGATGATAATCCATAAAAATGTTTTGAAATCTGAAACTTATTTTGATTTTATAATTTAGGTTCCTTTTGCATAGAATATACACTTCATATATGTCTCATGCTACAAACCTAGGTATAGTAAATATACCAATGTATAGAATTATGTCATAATTATATATCTAAATCATATAACTATGCAATTTGACTAATTTCAAAAATTATGTAAGTGTGGAGAACATGTTTCCAATAACATGCCCCCACCATAATCTAAAACTGAAAACTGGTGTAAGTGTGGAGAACATGCTTCCATAACATTCTCCCACTATATATCTAAAACTATAAAGAATGCAGAATCCATGTCTCTATGTCATTCCCCACTAATATGCTTCCTCCCTTTTGAGGTAAGGGGAAATAGAAACTAGTAGTTACCTTTCCTCAAAAGGATAACACACATTGTATAATCTGTGTATAAACCATGTAGCATATAATATAAACATGTCTATTTAGATATATCATTGAGGTACAAAATATGTGATCATATCAAGTCCTAAGATGTATTATATAGATCATGATAACATATAGATAGTAACATTACAAGATCAACAAGTAATCAAGCACATAGACAATAGCATGCAAAAGAAAATAAAAAAGATAATGGTTCGAGGAGACCTCAAACAAGGGGCATATTCAAATTTTGCACAATCTAATGGACATGACTTAGTCAAGTGTCCAAAAAACAAGGAATGACATATTTAAATGTCAAAATACAAAAAATCATGACATAAACAAATGTCATAATAGGAAAACATAGGCACATATGACACAATCAATGGAGCATATTCAAATGATCGAACAAATAAGACAAAACAATGAAAGAAGTGCATAAATAAAAACATGGAATAAAATAAATTATCATATTAGTCCCTGGATATATGTGTTAGAAATAAACATTAAGTACATATCATATCAAGTACACTAAAAAATATATACACATGGAAAAAGCATGTATAAGTACATAAGCTCAAACATGATAATGGAAAGTGATCATAGAACCATATAACCTAGATGTTTCTTGATCAAAGAAATGGATTCCACAAATGTCCAAATGACATGAGTGGAGGGAAGGTCCAACATCTAAAATTGCATAGATCATGTATCTGTATATGCCCAAATCACACTCAAAATATGTGTGAAACACATGTGTATAAAAAATAAATTATATGTTATCTACAAACATGGAACCAACAACATATATGCTAAGGAGCTAATAAAACATGTAAATGTTGTAAATATTTTTAGATTTTTGAAGTCTTTTGGGTATATTTTTGGAATATGCTTGAGGTGTGGAACCACTTAGTCCAAAAAATCCTCAAATTTAAGAGCTAAAGTATTGTGTGGTGGCCTTATTTTCCAAAATTACTTATATTGTCTTATTACCCATTCTTTTGTATTTGTTGGTAATTCTCTACCAACAACTATTGGTATTTGGTTGTTATCATAACCATCATGTGGGATATGAATTTATTTGTTATCATGTTTAAAAGTAAGGTATTGGTTTACAATATTAATAGTTACATTCATATCGTTCAACCATTATTGTCCAAGATTTAAATTCAAATTTGGTGGTTGATTCATTACCCATATAACAAGGTCTACTACCTTTGGTCCACATGCAATGGGTAGTATAATGTACCCAAGACATCATAGAAAAGTTTGTGAATGTTTTAACACATAGATATTATGTCACACCTATTCTAGTGTGGTAATATTGCAAGTTATGCTCCAAGTGTTTTTATCCACCTTGAGATATTGGTAAGGAACCCTATCGATGTTTATAGTAATAGTTAGCTGTTCATGCCTTGGTCACTTTAAAGGATGGTTTTCATGTGAATATTTAGAAGTAGTTTATTTTCTTCTCTTCTCAAGTATGATTTATATTTGACCCTCATTATTATATTTTTTAATCTAGTTTTATCATCCCTTGGATTGATTTGTGTGGTGACCAATGGTCTAATGATATTTACTAAATGGTAATCCTTCTTTAGGAAAAATCCTATTGCCTAATCAGTGACTGTTAGGAGGTAAATATATCATGTGATGTTTAAGTAACATGGTAAGTATTGTATCCATAGTATCTTGGGTTCTTGGTTTTTTTTAATCTATGGAATATGTTATGGAATCTTATGGGAGACCTCTACATTATTTACATGATGTATCTACATTTGGCCTATGTAAGGCTAACTTATTATGTGAATCCAAGAGGGATGTATGGAATGACAAGCATTTATTTGCACATTTACTATTTTTTCTCTGCCCTTATCTTGATTTAGTTATGTATCCTCTATAGGTGAGTTTAGCATATATGTAATTGGACCTATAAATGTGAATAGTAATAGATCTGTTTTAGATTTGAATAGAGTTTACATATCACAAATAGAAAGTACTCAAAAAATATTCAAATAACAAATACACAAATAATAATTCACATACACTATATTATTCATTTGAAGCATTACAAGGAACTTATATAGGAAGTGCAAACACTATATATGGGGATCCAGAGATCCCTATAAACTCTCACATAAATAACCAAACAACTATATGAAATTCCTCCGTATAATATTTTTGTTATTCATAACAATAATATATCACACAAAAACCTAATTACGTAATATTATTTTAACTAACAATAATTATGTTATAAAATACTTAATAATGTGAACACACCCTACCATTCACCCCCCTTGTGAACATTATTAACCTATAGTCTACACCCCCTTAATGTGAACATGGGGAAAACATCAATCTATATCTACACATGTACTCATGATTTGGTGATTTTCATAGGACAATCATAAACCTTATTGATGGTTTTGCATATGGATTACCAACCACCAAAATGGGATGGCTTTCAAGTGGATTACCAACAACCACAAAAAATGGTTTTACAAGTGGCTTACCATAAACCACATCATGATGTGCAATATAGTTATCAACTCTCTTAAGTATCACATATTCAAATACGTTACAAATGAATTTTTAGCTCACTTATTACAAATGTGAATAGGTATACATCATTTATTTGTATTCACACAAAATTGAAATCAAACACACGACTGAAAATAAAATGCATCACTAAAGCAAAAGTGGCCCCATTACTAGTGGCTAATGAGAGGCTTTGAAACCTCCTACCTCCATTTCCTCTATCCTCTAATAAGTGAAGTTGTTTACTCAGTCGATGAAGTTTTGAATCTCATATGCATGTCATTTTGAATGGAATAAGGTCCCTCCACAATATTAATACATTTGACATTTGACTTAGGATGTTGTATGCAAGTGATAATGTGTCCTTGTATATTTGAACACTTTTTGAATTTTGATATTTTTAACATATTTTTGATAATGTGCCCAAATGATTTAAAACAAACCCAACCAATAAAAATGATTTTGACATTTTGATTCATTTTTAGTTTTGACTCTAAACATTAACATAAAAAATAAGACTCTTTGACAAAACAATTCAGTTGTCAACACTTTTGATTTTTTTTTATGATAAAAATAATTAGTTAAGAAATCCAATTGAATATTAGATTTATTCAACTCAACTAATGACTTTATATCTAGAACATAATCTAAAAATAAAGTATTTATGATAAATTTATATACTCCTATCGACTTGACTATTTCTAAAACAGTGTTGACTTTTATAAAATTGTAAACTATAAATTCAAATCTATGACACATGTACCAAAATGACTAACCACCTATTAAAACATTACGTGATATATGGATCTCCAATCACAGACTATTGATAGTTTTTCTAATTCTTTTAATGTCAAAGGATTGAGGATCCAATGAAGTTTGGTTACAAGAATAGATCCGATTGTCATAAAGGTGGTCATCAATCTATTAATATGGCTAGCAAGAAAAAAATGTTCAAGGCCTATCACCATCAAGTTGGTCATGGAATCAATGCACTGAAGCATAAGAAGCATGTAGGATTCATTAGATGTAATTTTGAGAAGATTGGATATACACGACTAGTACGATACCCACAAGTGTTGAATTTAATCAAATAATTTTGTACAACTACCATCTATTAAAGTCGATCTACAAAGCTCAGTCCAAATGTGTATATAGATATGGGAATCTACACTTGGATTGATTAGATCTGATGGTGATGTGTATGAAAAACTTTCAAAATATTTATAAATATGAATAGATGGAATTTTTTATGCAAATATGGATCTGGTGATCTACATATGGATACATCAATGGTGAGAAGGGAAATCTTGATAGGTGTATAACACAATCCTTGGTTTCAACTAATTAATCATTTCTAATTATGAACATCAACATACTTTGCTTGGATTTGAATAAATGCTTTCTAAAATAGATGTAGATGTCAACGCATGTAATAAACATCCTCTGACTATCTAAAAACCACTAAACTCATCTAAGTTTAAAGTAAATGTTCTTCATCATAAGTCTCTAATTCCTTTCATCACCAACTAAATCAAATATTGATACAAGAAGATGCCATAGACAAGCTTAAAATAGAATTCATTTATTTGGTAGAATACAACATGCAAATTTCATGAACATAAGGATCTGTACTCTAATAGAGAGAATCTATATGCAGGAGAGGATCCTCCATAGGGTTATGCACCGAATGAAAAGATTTAAAACTTATAAAAATTTATTCACATAGGTCTGTGATAAAGAATATAATAGATATAAAAAACACTGAGTGTTTGGATGACAATCTTGCTTTGTATACAAAGTTATACAAAGCTCTTGAAAGCTCCAATGATTGGCACAAAGAATTCCAATGAAGTTAGACTGTGTTTTTCAATATGAAAAGACTCTCATTTGAATGGACCTCAAGAATCCATAAATAGGATAAACTTAATGCTAATATGTTACCAAATAATAGATCTGGTTTAGATTTGAATAGAGTTTACATATCACAAACAAAAATTACTCAAAAAAAATTCAGATAACAAATACACAAATAATAATTCTCACATACACTGTATTATTCATTCAAAGAATTACAAGGAACTTATATAGGAAGTTAAAACACTATATATGGGGATATCGATATCCCTGTAAAATCTAACATAAACAACCAAGTAACTATATAAAACTCCCCCATATAATATTGTTTTTATTCACAAAAACAATATACCACACAAAAACCTATTTACATAATATTGTTTTAACTAACAATATTTACATTATTAAAGACTTAATAAAGTGAACACACCCTAAAAAATAGGTTATGTGAAATATGGTCAAGTGGAGAAAAATTAAGTTTTTGGAATGTCTCATATGTCATATCATGGGCTAGATTGTCATCACTATCATAATAATCTACAAGGCCATCCTACTATGTAGTATTTACAAGTAAAAGAAGCTCAATTGTTTGATTTTATTTGGGCATCACTACTTCCTTTTTCAATGGTTCTTGCTCTTGATGTGTATGTATGTACATCTCGGTTGGTGTTATTTGGTTTGTATCTAGAGATAAAGGAGCCATTGTACCTGATTCACTTATTTTAAAATATTGTATAATCTCAAGAGATATACATTGTGTAGGTGGTACTACTATAATAATACCATATTTATTAGAATGTATCTATAGACACTCTATTTTAATCACCTTACATGTAAAAATTAAAAAATTGAAAGACTTCCCATAAATTGTGCACAAACTAGTCTAATATCATTTGTTCATCTTAAGTTCCTCTGTGCATCTAATCTAAAAATTTGAATTTACCTTGGGGTATCTTCATTGGGTAAATTCATTATACTGAATCATCAAATCATCACTCTAATCATATTTTTAGTCATTATAGGTCATTTCCCTCACTCTAGTAAATCAATCATTCCCTCTTATCACAATCAATCTTCCAAATTCATATCATATTGTATTAATTAAATTAGTATTTTGATTATTTTAGTTAATCCTTTATCTAATTATAATTCTTTGGATTTAAAATTATAATTTCATTTGAATTATGTATTCCTTCCTTGTCTACCTCATTTAAAGAGCATGTCCCCTTCTAAAATAATCTCAAGTTGCAATGACATATCCTTTTATGAGCCCACCTTCAATATTGAAAACAAATTGTGAAGGAATATTCTCCACCCTTCATCTTGAAATCATTATGGAGGACTCATATTTCATCTTTTAAGATATTTTTAGGATCATTCTAAACCATCCATCTTGCATGCAAGATGAAGGGCTCACATTGCCACTCAAGATATTTTGAAGGGGATTTTTCACCATCCATCTTGTATGCAATATGGATGGATCATATTGCCTCCTTTTGATATAATTTGAAGGTGAATTCTCCATCCTCCATCTTGAATACAAGATGGAGGGCTCAATTCAGTCACTTTGCCTATAAATAAAGGAGCACCCCTCTTCATATTACATGCTCAATATTTATAGTGAATCCCTGCCAGTTATAAGAGTTACCTTATGCATCAACTCTAATTTTTATCAATTATTCTCAAGTTATCAAAGGGAAATTATCCACTCTTCAAAGATGACATTGCCAAAGACCCTTTGATACTACAATCTAAACCACACTCTAATTACATTCGATAAGGTGAAGATTCCACAAAGGAAGGTATACTTTACATGTTTTTTGTCTTTATATTTGGTTTTCTTTCATCCTTGCCTTTGGTTCATAATGTCCTAGCATTAAATTTGTTGTTTCATTGCTTTGATTTTATATTTTCACTAATGAAGGAAATTTATGAAAGTAAAAGTAAAGCTGATTTACAAATCAATCATAACACAGAGAAGATAAATCAGCTAACTATATTGCTAGTGATACTTAGATAATTGAGGTCATGATCAATATAGATAAGCTAAACCTACATAAGGTATCTCTTATCATATAATATGGCTAGAGAGTGTTCCAAATCCTCTAGTCAAACAACACCACATAATAACCCTAACTAGGTATAATAATAATGCAATAATAAAGTAAATCTAATATAGTGCTCACTAACACTTGTGACATAAATGAGGGATAAACATAAATAATAAACATGTGAATTAAAAATATACTCAAGTCAATGTAGAGGTAATATTAAACAAGGAGAGACAATAAATTCATTAGCCATTATTCATGTAAATATATCTACTAAAATAGAAATATTAAGAGTTAAGAATACTTACCTTGAAGATGAACCCGTCAAGCCTCAACCTTTTCCTTGGCCAATGGTGCTTTATAAGAGGTTATTGTGTATTATTGAAGAAGTTAACATCATGTATAATCATGTGAACATGTGGAGAGTATGTCATCATAGAAATGTATATGCTAATCAAGGCATGCATGTAACATATGTAATGCATGGAATATAAGTTTCAGGTCTAGATATATGTATCAATGAAGAACACAATAATCATCATCACTAGAAAGATATGAATAAGACAACTGTGATAGGTAATGAACTAGTGGATACATTATGAGTAGGCTATTTATAAGAGCATACAAACATGATTGTAGATAGATAAATAAGGGAGGGGGCACCATTCAATCTCATCAATTTAATCAAATACAAGTTCAACAAGGTCAAGAGTTAGTGTCACACACAAGGCTAAAGGATGCATACAAGGGACATGAAGATGTTGTAATAAATAAGGCCAAGGTCCACATGCAAGGGACATAAAGATGTTACATCCAACGAGGTAAAGTGACACATGTAAGGGACATAAAAATATCACAAACAAGGCTAGAAGGCCACACACAATAGACAAACATAGATATCCTATCATACAAGAGAGTAACAACATTGATAAAACATAAAATAATCAAAGACTAGTCTACACTATCTATATGTATTGATTTTACATCATGGTATAATAACATATCCATGTAGCACTATGTAATATATGACTAATTCAAAAAAAGTGTAATAAATATATGTAGGTCAACATGGTAGAAGGTTAAATAAATATATAACTTGTAATAGTTAAACCTATGGAATAAGACTCCCCAAATACTAGCATGGCCATTGGGTAGAGGAAATTATAACATCTATATGTCCACATGTAATATGTATGTCCTACATCACACTAATATACTATGAAATGTGTGTGTGTATGAAAATAATATGTCATCTAAAAAAATTGTGATAAATAACATATGAAAATAGTGTAGTCTATGGCATGTCAAGCTCAGGTTTTGATTTTAATATTTTGAATGTTTTTAAAATTTTGAAATATTTTATTTTTTTGACTTGATATTGATGCTCATGGATTAGAAATTAAGTCATCCTCATCAATATTGAAGTTGATAGCTCCTAGTTTTTCCTTTAGATTATGTAATTACATTTAATATTATTCTTCTACTTTTGATTTTTCAAATTGTGTACTTTATACTATCTTAGAATATTTTGGTTTTTAATGGTAAGCATCATTGCCATGTCGAATCATGATTACTCTCCCTAAATGTGAGAAAGTGAGGTAATAATTGGTTTGATCTACTTTAGCTTGTATTTTTTGAAACCATTATCAGTATAAAAAAAATGTGATAATTAGGAGGCATGACCCATATGTGTGTGTCAACCACTTTTAGCCCATAATCTATTGGTAAAATGATATATCCAAGGGGTTTTTACCAATGTGTGATATGTTGTAATTCATTGATTTCATGTCTCATATATCATAAACCTCTAACACTAAATATGAATTCCTAATTGAATGACATAAATTTGAATGTGTTTATAATATTCACCTTCCATGTATACTATAATGGTCAAAACCTCTTGTCAAGGATGTTTTTTTCTTATTATGTTTGTAAATGGTGTCTTTACAGAGTTTGATGGGAGTGGTTCCTCTTGACTATGTATTAATTTAATAATCCCATAGTTATTTATCTTAGCTGATCCTAATCACCCATGTTGATTATTGATCAATGTCTATGTATCTAATACACTAATGAAAAAAAATAAAGCCACATGCAGTTCTCCCACTTAATGTGATTGTATAATTATTCTACTTTTCTATATGAATGAAACTAATGATTTGGATTTGATACTTGACAATGCTTGATTTGAATTATATTTGATATGCTTTAGACTTGGTTGTGAGATTTTCCTAGTGATCGATTCATGATTTAGGAATAATAGGGTAGTTTTGATCAATATACACTATTTTATAGATTTATACCAAATAAGTGCCAAGTTTCTTATTAAATGAGGCTTTGATGTGTATATATATGAGTCCAATTGGGTAATTTATCATGACAAAACATGATAATTATATGGACTAACCCTAAGAAAATATTTTATTTTAAAAAATATCTATTGTGGGAGAGGATCAGTAATGGCAAACTCAGGTCAGTAGTGACTAGCGATACTAACATAGTTTGATGTTAGTGATTCATACATAGAAGGACTAAAATAAACATTTGGAGATATCTATATGAGATAATAAGTTGTTTTAACACATATTGTAAGGTTATTTTAAGTGTTTTATAGAAAATAGAGAGGGTCAAACTCATAAAGTAACATGTAAGTGTGAGAGAGTGGCAGGTTGGGACCATACTTGACTATGCAAGTCATGAGTAGTAAACATATGTCAATATCATCATTGTCAAGTAATGAATACTAGTTTTTAGTATCTAAAAATCTCTCCCTTTTATTATATTAATATAATTGTGAGATTAAAAGGAAAATGTATACCTAAGTGTGTACAACACACTTTATCTTTGGTAAAAATATCCAATTGTGAAGGTCATTCAATATCAAAATCTATAAAAAACATATGATATTCAATGTCCATAAATTGAATTTTGAAATTTGAACTTGTTATTTGAAAATTAAAGATCAAGGAAGGAGTACACATATGTGTTGGTGAAAACCATGTTGCCCTTGCAACTTATTGGATATGATGCTTTCTTATTGAAGCATTGGAGAAAGGCTTTTTTCCATTGAAACACGAGGAGATTGGTTCCTCTTGTTGAAACATGGATAAATTGAGGGTGATAAAACCCCAATTTTGAGTAACTATGCAAATATTTTGGGTTGAGAAGACAACATACCCTAACCCTCATGTATGCGGGGAGTAGTACATAATGTACTAACCTAAATAACTACTAATATTTGATAAATAATGAAAACCACACGATATGTTTTCTATAAGTAATGCCATGGACATTGAGTTTCACTAAACCTAAATATACATTACTCATAAAAAAATGAATCAATAAATGTAGAAAAAGTTATAGATTAAAGGTTTTTCACTACTTGGTGTAGATTGAAATGGTATTTTTAAATAAACAATTGTAATAGTTCTCAGTAAAATGTGTAAATGTACATGAATTAGTATCATGCCCCTTTAAAACCGTGATAATTATAAACTATCATAGTATGTATATGAATGAACTACCATCATGACTCATTAATATTAAGTTTCAATTATTTTGTGAATATTTAGCTGATATATAAGTAATGGTTGTTAGGTTGTGGAGCTAAAAGCTTCACCAGGATGCAAACAGGAGAAGTTACGGAGGATGCAGAGTTGCAGAGAGTTGCTGAATGCGTTGCAGGGAAACTGACGTCGGTCTGATCAACCGACATCAGTCAGATGGTAGTGAGGAAGCAACCGGCGTCGGTCACCAGTCGACCGACATCGGTCATGGAGGAGCCGATGTTGGCAGCCTATGCGAGAATAGGTAGTTTGCATGTTGATCCTAGAGAGTCTATTTTTGGACTGTTTGTTTGCATGTCAAGGGCTAGTTGTAGTCTTGAGTTGCACATCTAATTATTGTAATTAGGTTAGTCTAATTATTGTAAGCATGAGATCTATATATGGACTCATGGGTTGTATTGTAAACTTGTAGCTAGTGAGTAAGAGAGCAATAAGCTCCTTCAGAGAGAAGAGAGCAATGGTGCATTCCTCCTAGTGCCACAGTACCAAGGTGGGTACTGGTTTGGAAAATCAGCAGGGTTCTTCATATGTGTATGATCTTGGTCAGCATGTGTGCATGACTTTCTATAGGAGATCTATAATGGTGAGTAAGGTCTAGTGATTTGCAGGTAGCAACAGAGAGCAAGAGATCTACTTGGAGTATGGTTGTGTACTTGGTGAACTGGCAGCGTGTTACTGACTAGTTGGAGAGGTGAACATCAATTTTGCATTGGAGTTGATTGTTGTGACCAAGAGAGAGAGGGAAGAAGGTCTTGAGGTGTGGCAAACTTTTGAGGTGGAAGAAGAAGTGGCATCTTCTTTATTGTATATTCTTCTGAGTGATTATTAATACAATTGTGTATTGTCTCTCAATTCCTGTGTTATTTCATATTTCTAGTTACTTTATATTTCTGGTTAAATTCTGTGATTAGTTGCTTAT
The DNA here is from genome assembly GCA_037957365.1 of Torreya grandis. Taxonomy (NCBI): domain Eukaryota; kingdom Viridiplantae; phylum Streptophyta; class Pinopsida; order Cupressales; family Taxaceae; genus Torreya; species Torreya grandis. The sequence continues at coordinate 13,186 of JARHVA010008333.1, forward strand.
ATAGAGTAATCATATTTGTGCTCTTATTAAGGGAGCAAGATCCTGACACAGTGGGATCAGAGCATGTTTATTGTTCTAGGTTCCCTAACAAGTGGTATCAGAGCCTTGGTTGTAGGTTCAAGAGCTGATACCAACAAGTGGTATCAGAGCTTTTGGTTGGGTTGACTAACAGGTGGTTCAGATCTGGTAGTGTTTTTGATTACAGGTCACTCACAGGGGTTTCAAATTCAGTGGGAGTATAGCAATGGCAGAAGAAAGTAAGCTACGAATGGAGAAACTGAATAGCACAAATGGTTTGATTGATAGAAAGAAAGAGCAGGTAAAAAGAGATTGTTGGTCGATAGAAGATCATCGCGTAGAAGCATATGTTATAGGTGATGTTGCACAAGATGTTTTGGATAAAGTGGAATCTTTGTTTACAGATTCTTTTGCTTCTTTTCATGCAGCCCGAAATAGAGTATCTTTTCACAGGTATGTCTTTGGAGACTTTGGAGAGATTTATTTAGGGGTTGGAGAGCCTTGTCAGATGATTGACGAAGGGGAAGTGAAGCTAAAATTGCAGATGGATGACACACAGTGGTTGAAGGAAGTCATGCAAGTACCAATCTTGGAGATGAGTCTAATTTCTTTAAGAAATTTGGGTGATGAGAGATGCACTGTAACTCTCACAGTGGATGCACTTGAATTAGATGGTGGTAAGAAAGTAGGTATCCTTTATCTATCTACTTATATTGTTGATTCACCTTTTGTTGCAGAGATGTGGATTCGTAGGCTTAGTCACATATGTAGAAGGGGAATGCAGGTTTTGAAGTGGAAGTCAGATATCTTTGACAAGCTAAAGAACTGGAAAGCCTTGGTGTTCATGGAGGAGATGACGGACAGAGATCAGGTGAGGGAACTGAATTATTTTGAGTAGAGCTATGTTGATGTTAATAGGATCTTGATCCATGGAGAGCTCGTGGGCAAAAAGTTATCACTCATAGACGAACACAGGTACCGGCGTCGGTCAGACAGTAACCAACGTCGGCATCAGAAAGACTGATGTCAGTCATAAACGAATCGACATCGGCAAAAAGGACACCGACGTCGGCTAGGGAAATGACGTCGGCAGTCAAGGTCAGTACAGGGAGCTGACATTGGTCGGGAACAGACTGGGAGATGGCTGAGATCGGTCACTGGAATGGATAGTGGGCGGATAGCAAGTCTCAAATGCTCATATGGAGGTCAGAAAGGGTAAGTGAACCTCATATTCATTGTTCACCTTCTTTATATTGCTTATTGATGGTCAAGAACCAAGAAGATGGAAGAAGCAATGCAAGTAGAATCTAGATACAGTGGGAGCTTGGCATGGATGAGGAGTGTCAGTCCTTGGAGAAGAACTAAATAGGTATCTGTTGGTAGAGTTGTCAGCTAGAATTAAGCACTGAGAGATGGAATGGATTCCCAAGTTAAAGAAGAGAGTGGATGGATACGTGAGATAGAAGGCCAAGGTATATGGTCTTGAGGAAGCTGCAGGATAGTGGTACAGGTTTGACAGGTGGATGACTAAGCATGGCTTCAGTCAATGTCAGTGTAACTATTGTGTTTTTATCTTACTAGGTAGATGATGGTCGCAACATTATCTTGTTACTGTATGTGGGTGATTTGCTAGCAGGTTTGTACATACAGGGTTTTGCTAAGCTAAAGGTAAGGTTAGTTCAGAGGCGTGTCATGAAGAATTTGGGGTAGCAAAATTCTTTGGCATAAGAGACATGGAGATTTTATCTCCAGTGGGAGCTGATGTGAAGACGGTGTTGGCGGGGTTCATGATGCAGGATGCAGAATCAGAAAGCACACCAAGGGTTGGACAGTTCAAGCTTAGCTTAGAACAAGGGTTTGAATCACATGAGGTCTAGTGTAGACCTGAGTTTTTCCCAAGCAGTGGGGGTTGTCAAAAAGTATGGAGCCAATTCAGGGAAGGAGTACTAGAGGGCAGTTCAGTGGGACTAGCAGCATGGATTCTTGTTATGCAAGGTCAAGTTCTTCACTACATGGATATGTAGGTTCAGATGTGGTAGGTTACTTGGATGACAGGGGTAGCATCATAGGATGTGTGGTGGTTGGTCTTCAGGATTGATCTTGAAGAGGAATACAAGCCAAGGAATAATTTAGATGGTGTACAGGTACAGGTGCAGCTATTTATCTCCAAGTGGGAGATTGTTAGGTTATGCAGCTAAAAGCTTCACTAGGATGCAAATAGGAGAAGTTATGGAGGATGTAGAGTTGCAAAGAGTTGCTAAATGCATTGCAAGGAAATTGACATCGGTCTGATCAACCGACGTCGGTCAGATGGCAATGAGGAAGCAACCAGCATCGGTCACTAGTCGGCCGACATCGGTCATGGAGGAGCCAATGTCGGCAGCCTATGTGAGAATAGGCAGTTTGCATGTTGATCCTAGAGAGTCTATTTTTGGACTATTTATTTGCATGTCAAGGGCTAGTTGTAGTCTTGAGTTACGTGTCTAATTATTGTAATTAGGTTAGTCTAATTATTGTAAGCATGAGATCTATATATGGACTCATGGGCTGTATTGTAAACTTGTAGCTAGTGAGTAAGAGAGAAATAAGCTCCTTCAGAGAGAAGAGAGCAATGGTGCATTCCTCCTAGTGCCACAGTACCAAGGTGGGTACTGGTTTGGAGAATCAGTAGGGTTCTTCGTATGTGTATGATATTAGTCAGCATGTGTGCATGACTTTCTATAAGAGATCTACAATGGTGAGTAAGGTCTAGTGATTTGTAGGTAGCAGGAGATCTACTTGGAGTACGGTTGTGTACTTGGTGAACTGGCAGCGTTTACTGACTGGTTGGAGAGGCGAACATCAATTCTGCATTGGAGTTGATTGTTGTGACCAAGAGAGAGAGGGAAGAAGGTCTTGAGGTGTGGTGAACCTTTGAGGTGGAAGAAGAAGTGGCATCTTCTTTATTGTATATTATTTTGAGTGATTATTAATACAATTGTGTATTGTCTCTCAATTCCTGTGTTGTTTCATATTTCTAGTTACTTTATATTTCTGGTTAAATTCCGTGATTAGTTGCTTATACAGAGTAATCATATTTGTGCTCTTATTGAGGGAGCAAGATCCTGACACAGTGGGATCAGAGCATGTTTATTGTTCTAGGTTCCCTGACAATGGTCACCTTGAGAGTTGGCCTAAGTTACTATAAAATAAGGGATTAAAATTAACTAAAAGTTTTAACAACCCCATAAAAACTCATTAGAGGTAAAATATATAATATTTGGAATGATGATCCACTACACTGATGTATTTTATAGCATGAGTGAATAAATATTTTTCATGGACATGAAAGAGTCATAGGACTATGTAGGTGAGGCCACCATGACCAATATTCTATTTCCTGGCCTATGGTGGCCAACACTATATAGGGATACCAAATAATTCACATACTAGAGTGGCATATGTAGGTATATTGGAAATTATAATACATGGGATGATATGTGGTTAATCCCACTCACTTCTTAGGAGGCATTCAATAAATGGGACATTAGCTTCATCAAACCCATCTCCCTTGTTGTGATAATAAATAGTGCATGATATAACATAATTTATATAGATTGCCTCAATAGGTGGAAAAAAGTGGCCCCAAAATGAGTTATGTTATTGAAATTTAGTGATTTTTTATGAGATAATATTATAATTAGGAATAGATGCCCCTTGAGTATCACTAGGCTCTAGGGTAAATTTTAGTGGCCCATATAAAAATTAACTTGGTTTTTTTAGTGAATTTCTAAGTATGTGTTTTGAAATTTTGGTGAAAGTTAATAGATGATATTTAGGTGAGAAGTTGAATGGATAGTTGACACATAATGGGGCACAAAATATAAATAGGCATGTGACTGTATAGAAAACTCACATATGGATTGCACCTTATTTTTATATGGATCACACATCTTTGCCATCAAACAATAGAGTTAATGGTGAATGATAGCAATGCTACCAAATGATAGTAATGTTGTCTTTTGATAGTAATATTTCCAAATGAAAACAATGTTATTGTTTGATAATAATGTTATTTAACAACAACAATGCTATCATTTCATAGTAATGTTGTCAAATGATAGTAATGTTATTTCCTAACAATAATGTTATCATTTGATGACATTGATGTTGAATAATAAATGTCAGACAATAGCTTTGGTTTCACTTGGTAGTATGTTATTGTTCAGTACCATCACCTAACACTTTATTCATCCCTTTCCTACTACTAAAAGTTGCCATTATGAGTATATGGGTGGATGTTTGTTTACATATAATGGTGAATAAGCTCATATTGACTTTTGATAGAGTGGTGAACTATATTTACATGTATGAAATTTATTTTAAATAGTAGGGGAGCCAAATTGGAAAACCAACTTACACCCAAAAATTTTAGGTGAAACATGTTGTTCACCACCCCCTAAAATATCTAAATGTCAATTTTTAAAACCAAAATATTTGTGAATTAACAAAGGATAACCACTAAAATTTACACTATCACTAGTGATTAGGGTACACACTTATTAAATGAGATGGTGTGTTTTTTATTAGTTGAGTTCATTATGGATAATCATATGATTACTCTTTACCATTTTGAAGCCAATGGGATAGTATAATATTTCAATAATATTCTTGGAATGACCTTGACCAAGATCAATGATTTAGGACTTAAATATTGGGATGATTGTATATTTTTAGTAATTTAGGCCTATAGGATAACCTAAAAATGATTGAACAAGTTTAATTCATTCCAGTTGGTATTTTGTAAGGATGTTTATTTATATATGAAGTTTTTTATGTTGTCTCTATGTATTGTATGATATATGACTAGATGATAAGGAGTCACTACTCACTAGATTATGGATGGAAGAGTTCATGAAGCTATATGAAAAGCACATCCTCACCAAATGGATTTTAGGAGTTTAAAACCCACAAAAAAAGCATCAAATGATAAAAACATCAATAAAAAAAATTATAAATATGCACAGGTACTACCATATGATTCAAGATTGTGAAACATATAGGAAAACTTCATATTTGCTATATGGGACATTGTATTATTTACAATGTTTATAAACCAACACTTGTAAGGTACACAATTTGGATGAAGAAATGATATCAATTAATTTACTTAGGATTAGGATCAATCATTTTAATCTATAATATATAATAACCTATCCAAATTAGGCATATGCCAATATATAACACCCAACAATATTTCCTATTTTCTAGTTATTTTCTATAATGATTTATATTTTTATAAATAAATGACAAAATTTTACTTTGCCAAAGGTAATAAATAAATTGAGCATACCTATAGTTATAATTGAGTGATGGGTTTCCTTTAAATACTTATGCTAGATGTCTAATTCAATCTGAGAGGGCATTGTCATGTTAATTTTTATAAAAAAGGATTCAATTTATTTATTTTATTACTAATAGTTAAGATTTGTTCAAGTATTGTGTTGCACCAAATTTTTATGTGTAGGTAACATAGGTCTCTTAGTCCATGCCCATATTATACCATTTTTATATGAGGAGGGTTATTTTATATTTTTAAAGGCAATGGTCATGTGGATATGCATAAATGTAGGAAATAAATGAGGTCTCTATAGAAACACACAGGTGCATAATTAAAATAGGAAATTTTAAACTAATTTATGTACTACATGACCAAGTATCTATATATGTGAGGTTTTTAGGGAATGGGTACATAAACAAGTGGATTATATGCTACATTGTGGACACATGAAAGAATAAATATCTTAGGTTCATCCTTAAGGAAGTAGTGTAAAGATGATGTCACCATGAAAAATGATGGATGTATAGAAATGTCAATGATGATGAGGAAAATAAAATATCAAGCACCATTTGGAAAAATAATTTTGATAGGTGGTATAAATTGAGCCCTACAGATCATTTTCATGACTTGGAATTTTCAAAAAATCAAACGAACCATAAATCATATAGAAAAAAAAGCATGCACAAAATTGAAAACAAATTCTATTTTTTAGGAAAAATTGAGGCATAAATTTTTAATACAAAAGTGAAACATGGATTAATTATCGATAGAATTTGAGCAAGGGGAATGGAAGATGGCCAAATTTAGAGGGAAAATGGATTTTTTAGAATAAATATATTTTATTATAGCTTTTTGAAGCTTATATTTGAAGAAAAAGTTCAAGGTATAACAAGATAGATTAATAGTGGGTTTGCATGAGGTTTTAGATACTTAAGATTTTATCAAAGAGGAAGCTCGTTATGATAGAAGATATAAAATGAAAGTGCCTATGCACTACCAAACAAAGAGGAGGTGACTCAATCATCATCAATGAAGTGAAAATAGGATAATTAGAGGGAAATAATATAAAGGAGGTGAAAAAGAGATACTTGAGATGTAGTTTCCTGACTCATGTATGTGCAATGAAGAATGGAATTCCAAGGTAGAACAATGTAGGATTCAAAACAACAACAATTTCATAACCAATAGTGAGAAATAATTGAAAAATAACTACATTGTGGAAATTATGAAAATGGGCAAAGATGGAATGATGATCTTGGATGCAAGAGTCAAAATTGATTTTGAAAAATTATGAGTGCTTTAATTTTTTTTAATTGCTATATTTTTGGAAAAATGAAAATTTAGTACAATTTATTCTTTTGTGCATGCATGAGGATAGAATCTACTTTACAATTCACATAGTTAAAATATCACCTTCATGCACAAACAAATAAACTAGGTTGATTGCATTGGATAGGATATTAAATGCACACTGGCATACACTAAACAATTTGAAAGGATCAATAAGATATTGAAGTACTATACATATAAATTCATCTTTAATTTTAAGAATATAGATTATTAGGTCACTTATGTGGTAGTGCACCTAATCATCATAAAGTTTTGGATGATTGAATACTAAGACAATAAAAAAACTTATACATTGCACATATAATGGGTGTTGAAAACGTGTAATTCAACATCATAAAATTTACATGTCATGTATAATTTAAAGTGACAACAAGGTCCATATAAAAATAGACTTGATCAATTGGGGTGAAAGTCTTATTCTACTAATGATTGATGAAATTGGGATAACAAATGGATATGGTGATAGGGTGTGGTTTCACACAATATGAGATGAATCTCTGGTAAAGAGGAATAGTAATCACATGTTTCCTAGTACTTATAAAAAATCTTATATAATATCAATGCATAGATGATGTGAAATTATGATGGAAAAATTTGGTGATGAATGACACATTCCATGAGGAATGTTGGAAGCATATAGTACCTATGTTGAGTTTGTAGTAATGAAGCACATTATCTTATCAAAATTCATTTAGAGAGTGACAACATGTTGCAAGTTACCATACCTGGTTTTAGCATATTATTTTTATAGCATTGTGAGAATATTATTTGATGTGAAATGGAATAATTGAATGTCAATAATATTTATGAGGACATATTATTACTCAAATAAATCTACAATTATCCCACTAAGGCAATGGTGGATAAAGACAAATATGATGATGAGTATAGTATTAGGGTGGATGCACAAAGTTGAGGGATAAAAAACATGACACAATGAAAAATACAAAACATATTATGTAAAGGGATTACACCTTTTTTTTTAAAAAACCAATGCAAAACACGAAAGGGTTGATATCGACCCTGAATGGCGTACGTCCTTTGTAAAGGGCATACACCCTTTGGATTACAAATGATGCATGCCCTTTGCAAAGGGCGTATGCCCTTTAGATTGCAAAGGTTTTTGCCTTGTTTGGTGTTTTAAAAGGATATATTGCAAGGATATATTTATTAAAATAAATTTAATAAGTTTAAGTTTACATTTAATTTTATATTACATCTTATATTCTTATAAATGTAATAAATTTACATTTAATTTTATATTACATTTTATATTCTTATACTTTATATGTAATAAGTTTAAGTTTACATTTAATTTTATATTACATTTTATATTCTTATAAATGTAATAAGTTTACATTTAATTTTATATTACATTTTATATTCTTATACTTTAAATGTAATAAGTTTAAGTTTACATTTAATTTTATATTACATTTTATATTCTTATAAATGTAATAAGTATAAGTTTACATTTAATTTTATATTATTATAATTTAAATTTATTTTACTAAATATAATAAATTAAGGCCACTTTGCATCTTTTGAAATTGATTATAGATATGTAGAAGTTACCATTTAGAAGTTAGTTTTTCAAATTCCATTCCGGTCAATACTTGGTTTTCAGAATTTCAGGATCAAAAGATAGAATGAGAAACAAGGTGTCAAATCATGTTGCGTATATAATATATCTATACCATTGAGGATTACATGCTTACTCTACCTACTTAAGTATTCCATATTTACTTTATCTACTTGAGTATGCTCTACCTGATTAAATAACTAAGCTGTATCTTGATCTCAAGGAGTATGCTCTACCTAAATACACAAACCATATCTTGATATTTACTATTCTCTACTGGTGTCAAAGTAAGTGCTCCACTTACTCAACTTAGTCTACTTCAAGGTCCTCTAGAACTTGATTGCAATTAGGTCTCTTCCTAACCATATAATATCTCTTGGTCTATCATAAAAGGTCTTTTGAGTATTGGGATTTAAATACTAATGAAATTATTATTTAGTATTATCTCTTGAATTCTTAGCCTCTGTATTCAGATCAAAAGACACTTTTGATGACTTAAAATAGGGTACTTGGTCTCAAGATAGTAATATACCTTTAATAAAAACCCTTCTTTGACTCCTAAAGCACTCATTACATCCTCACTTATTTCAACATTACTATGAGGATTTCACCAATTATTTGACTCAAGCTTCTTAGTGCATGAATAAATTCAACTCAAAACTTAGATGAAAACAACTGTACCCTTTATAGGCCTATTAGGCCAAATTCTACCTCTTAAGGACTTGATACAAAGAGGTCTACAACTACCTTATTTTTTGGACTCATTCAATTCAAAAACTCAATGGAAAAATCAATACTATGAGACAATACTCATATGTGTATTTACACAAGCTCAAAATACCAATTAGATCAATAAAGTGACCAAAACATTGACTGAGTCCTAAGCACTATTATAGTATTGTGTATAGGCATGTTTAGTATTAAAAAGGTGTTATTAATATAATATCATCAAAGGATTCTTATAAATCTTTCTTAGGATGTTTGGAGACTATATCTGAGGATAAGAAACTAATTTTATTTATTACTTTCTTAAGAATTGGAATTCAATGGAAACTCTACTCTTTAGGTCTGGATGGCCTAATTTAATTACTTGGAAGGATATTGACTTGGATGAACTATTAAATGATTTGAATCAATTTAATGTTAAGTATTATATAGTGTTTGTAAAATAACATTGGACCTTTATAAGAGGTTTATACTCAATCAACAAAGTAAAACACTTGAAGTTGCTCTTGATTGGGCTTTCCTATGACTATCTAAAAGTAGATCAAAAAATAATCCTCTTTATTTTTAAGAACAATATGAGTTTGAGCATGATACCTCTTTTAATACCTTATAAACCTTATCTAACAACTTACCTATGATTTTTAGGAGATTTCACTAGTTCCAATGCGAGTTATGGTTCTTTTTGTATAAAAAACCCTATTCTAAGGTTTGACTCTGCACATAGAGCCTGATAGCTTAGAATTGATTATTCATACAAATTAATGACTATTTTCAAGAGATAAAACTTAGAACAGAGTCTTTAATACCTCCATAAACTTCTCCATTCTTCTAAACAAATTCATGTAACTATTTTTACATGATAAAAGAGACTACGACTATAGATACACAAAAAATAGGCTTTAGAAGGTTTCAATGACATGAACCTTGGATCAAGTATAAATTATCTTCAAATAAAGTTGTATTTCATTCACACATGCAATAAATTTGTGAATACAATAAATTAAGTAACAATGCACCTTTTATTCACAAGAAAATGATTATTTTGAATACATAGGCCCCTGCTCTATCTTGGTAGACTATCAACTCTACTTGAAATCATGAAGTTATTCACTTTTTAAGCTTTTTATGACCTTAAATTCCTTATTTTTTATAGTTTTAAATTTGATCAAGTTGTTAGAGATGTACTATACTTGGAGTTTGCTATCTTTGCCTTAGAATCTTCTTAACAACCTTGTTCTCAACTTAGAAAATGAAATTTAATTAATAGGCCTATCAATATGCATAAATGAATAGCCTACACCATGAAACCTATAACACACACACACACACACACACACACACACACACACACACACACACACATATATATATATATAGTCATTCATATATTACAACTACCACATACATGGTAATACATGTAGGTATGCAGTTACTCATACATAACATCTTCTTATGGTTGTGATATGGTCACTCATATTGGACATGTATATAGCTAATCACCTTAATGCACTCCATTTACACCTAAACCATTAACCCCAAACCCTAAACACTAAACTTTAAACCCTAAACATTGAAACCTAAAACCCAAACCCTGAACCATGAATAGTAAATAATATACCTAAACCCTAAACCCTAAGCCCTAAACTTTGAACCCTTAACCCTAATACATTATCCCTAAACCCAAATCAATAATCTTTAAACCCTAAAATATATATTCTAAACATATAAACTTAAAATAGTAAACCCTAAAACTTAAATGTAAGATCTTAACCCTAAACCCCATCCCATAAACCTAAAATCCTAAATCCTAAACACTAAACCATAAACATTTAACCTTATACCCTCAATTTTCAACACTAAACCCTAAAGAAATTCAAAATCAATAATTTTAAACCCTAAACACTAAACCCCAAACCCTAAACCCTAAACCTTGACCCCTAAACTCTAATCCTAAAACCCTAAGTAATAAACCCTAAAACTTAAAAGTTATACCCTAAACAACAAAACCATGAACTTAAAACTTCAAACTAAAAATTGTAAACCATAAATCCAAAACCTTAACACCTAAATGTCAAAACCTAAACAACCAATCCCAAACACTAAAATATAGACCTTGAACCCTAAATCATTCACCCCAAACCTTAAATCATGAGCACTAAAACTAAAAACTAAAACTTGAAACCCAAACCCAAAACCCTAAATCATAAGATATAAACCCCAAAACCTAAATAATAAACCCTAAATTAAAAACTAGGCCCTACACCCCAAACCCTAATCTCTAAACCTTAAATCATAAACCCTTAACTTTAAACCCAAAACCTTGATAAATAAGCCTTAAAAATTTAATGCCTAACCCTAAATGCTAAAACACAAGCCCTAAACTCTAAATCATAAATCACAAACTTCAAACCTAAACCCTAAACCCTTATACTTAATCCCTAAACTATTAAACCTAAGCCTAAAACCATAAACCATAAGTCATAAACCTTAAACATTAACTCATAAACCAAAGATTCTAAACCCAAATCAAAAAATAAAAACCCAAAACCTTAAAAACTAAACCTAAATCCCTAAACCCTAAACCTTAAACCCTTAAGCCTAAACCCTAAACATAAAACTCTAAACCCCAAACCATAAACACTAAACCCCAAATCATAAACCCTAAGCCCTAATCCCTAAACACTAAATCCCAAACCCTAAATACTAAACACTAAATTCCAAACTCTAAACCCTCAACGAAACCCCCAAGACCAAAACTCTGAACCTTACACCCCAAACCCTAAACCTTAAGTGTGAAACCATAAACCCAAAATAATAGCCCCAAACACCAAGCCCTAAACCCTAAAAGTTAAACCCTTGGTTCCTTGAGCCATAAACCATAAATCCCAAACCTTTAAGCATAAGATATAAATTATAAGCCTTAAATCCTAATCCCTAAGCCATAACACTAGAATTTGAACCTCAAATGCTAATCCCTATACACTAAACCCTAAATTGTGAATCTTTAGTGATCAACTATAAAACTTAAACCCTAAGTTTATAAATCCTAAATCGTTAACCATAAACCATAATCTTGAGTCATCACCTATATATAGAAAGGAGAGGGGGCATTGGCTAAGCCATATCTTTAAATGATAGGGGTTATTCTCACCTATATAAAAAAGGAGTGAATAGGGACATTTGTGTAAAAGGCTTGAAGGTGGATTCAATATGAATTACAAAATAATTTGTGGGTTTTTTAATCAATGGGTCTATCAATATGCATAAATGGCTATCTATTAGCATTCAACCTATATCATACATATAATAATGATATAGTCATTCATACATTACATCTACCCCATACGTAGTACTAAATGTAAATATGTTATCACTCATACATGACATATTCCTTTGTTCATGATATAGTCACTCATACCAAACACAAATGTAGCTAATCACCCTAGTACACTCCATTTACACCTAAACCATTAACCCTAAACCCTAAACCCCAAACCCCAAAAACCATAAACCTTGAACATTAAACCCTAAACCTAATCCCTAAATGACATAAACCTTGAAATCTTATCCCTAATACATTATCCCTATACCCAAAATAATAATACCTAAACCCAAAAACTTAGACCTTAAAAAAAGAACCTTAAAACCTTAAACCCTCAACTTTATACCCTAAACCCTAAGCTCTAAAACTTAAACTTTAATCCCTTAACCCTAAAACCTAAACCATAATCCTAAATCCTAAACACTAAATCATAAACCCTTAACCTTATACCCTCAATATTAAACACTAAACCCTAAACACAAAGTTCAAAATCATGAACCTTAAACCTTAAACATTGAACCCCAAACCCTAAACCCAAAGCCCAAAACCTTGACCCATAAACTCTTGACACTAAACCCTAATCCTAAAACCTTATGAAATAAACCTTAAATATTGAAATTTTTAGCCTAAACCCTAAACCCAAAACCATAAAACCTCAAACCCAAAACCATAGACCATAAATCCTAAAACTGGATAAACCCTAAACCTCAAAACCTAAGTGCCAAAACCCAAACAATCAACCCCAAACACTGAACTATAAACTTTGAATGTTGAACCCTTAACCCAAAACCCTAAAAATTAAACCTAAATTACAAACACTAAATCTAAACAATAAACACTAAACATACATTATGGAGACCACACCACAGAGGAATGATCCAAGCATTGGTAGTTCTTCTCAATACCCTCTCCATTTTCCTATCATAATTCCTACACAAGTGTAAAGATTTTAATGCAAGGAGAAAACATGCCATAACAAAGTCAGTGGAATAAAAGCTAATAATTTATAATCATGACCCACATTATTCTTTGAGAATAACTCATAAACATGAGAATATCCAAAATGCTCCATCCCTTTCACTCAATAATTTGGAAATCACTGTGTCTATAAAAAGGATTTTACCTCATACGAAGAAAACATAAAGAGGCAATTTTTGATCTATCATCATTTGTCATTACCCCTCATAATTCAAAATGAATTTCCACCATGAAAGTGTAAAGAGGATATTATCTTATTTCCACCATGGAAATCATTCAAAAATCTCCCTAGAGTAATCCATCATGACCCTATCTAATATACTAGACATGAATGGGAATAATCACCCTAATACACTTCAATCAGAACAAAAAGAATTAAAAAAACACTCAAGATTCATATGGAAAATATGTTGTTTAGTTTGAAAAAAATTATAATGACTACTAGATTGGAACACACTCTACTAGATGAGGGAGTGACTAGGGATGATGGAGTGATTAGGTATGATAAGGGCCAATGAGGGAATGGTTAGAGATAATGAGGGATGATGATAGATGAGGAGGGTGTGATTATGGATGATTAAGGATGATGAGGATTGATGAGTGAGTGATTAGGGATGATGAGGGACAATGAAAGATGATGACTGATTGACTAGGGATGATAAGAAATGATGATAGTTAATGAGAGAGTTATTAGGGATGATGAGGGATAATGAGAGTGTGATTAGGGATGATGAGGGATGATGAGAGATTGATTAGGTATGATTAGGTTTGATGAGGGAGTGTTTAGGGATGATCAATGATAATGAGGGATGATTATAAATGATGAGGGAGTGACTAAGGATGATGAGGGTTGATGAGGGAGTGATAGGCAACAATGAAGGATGATGATAGACAATGAGGGAGTGATTAGGGATAATGAGGGATAGTGAGAACTGGTGAGGGAGTGAATAGGGATGATAAGTGAATATGGATGTCAATGAAGGAGTTTCCTATGTGAATTTGGAATGCTAGAATATGACTTTATTCTATATAACTTTGAAATAATGCATGAGATTAGAATTGAAGAATGAATGGATTGACCATTTATCTGACATTTATTTTAAATTGAATGGTATATTTTTAGACTGAATTTGAATGGTGTTTCAATTTATTCTATTCTGAGTGGAGTCTATTAGGGTGATTAGCTATATTCATGTCTCGTGTAAGTTATTGTATCATGACTACAGGTAGATGTCATGTATGAGTGAATGAATATATATGTAATAGGTATATAATATATGTCATGTATAAGTGATCGTATCATGAATATAGGTATGTTATAAGTTACATGATATAATTCAGTCATTTATGCATATTGATAGACACATTTATTGAAAAACCCACAAATTATTTAAGAATCCACCTTCAAGCTCATGTATTCAATCAGGTAGGGCATACTCAAGTAGGAAAAGTAGGTAGGGCATACTAAAGTATGTAAAATATGGGGCATAATCAATGGTATATATCTATTACATACATAACATGATTTGTAACCTTGTTTCTCATTCTATCTTCTAATCCTAAAATTTTGAAAACTAAGTATTGATCAAAATATATTTTGAAAAACTAACTTAGAAATGGTAACTCTTACAACTATAGAATTGATTTCATAAGATGCAGAGTGGCCCTAATTTTTTATATTTAGTAAAATAAATTTAAAGTATAAGAATATAAAATGTAATATAAATTAAATATAAACTTAAAAACACCTTAGACTACACATAAAAACAAAACCACAACCAAAAAACAATACATGTCTTCAAATTCAAAAATAACTACCTCTAATTACAAAAAACACAAAAAATATACATGTCTTCGAAAAGGGCATACACCCTTTCAACATTTAATTGTTTTTTTGAGTTTTCTTCCAAATTTGCCTTGGGTATAGGTTTGGGGAGGTTTGAACCTAGCTTGAAACTGGTCATGGAACAACCCACTTAGTTTCTATGAAATTTGGGAGTCTTTTTCATCTTTATCAACACATCTGATTAGGTAACTTTTATTATCAAAAAAATTATATGGGTTTGTAGAGGATAAAGTGTAGTTTTAGAATATATATATATATATATATATATATATATATATATATATATATATATATATATATATATAATGTTATAATATTATTCATAATTATTACTTAATTTTTACATAACATACCTCATTATAGACTATAAACATCTTATCACAAAATTACTTATAAATTTTTGAATATTAATAAAATGTTTATAAAACTTATATCTCAACAATCTACACATTGTCAACTATGCTTTAAAAAAAATGATATTTATGAAGTTAAGCTCAAAAAGTTGTTTGTACACTTACAGTTTCAATTTTCTAGTTGTCTTGACTTGTCAAATTATTTAAAAATTATATATAATAAAAAATATCCTCAAAAATCTTCTACATTTCACCTATCCATATATGAAGTTTCATACAAAATTTCATTCATTTAATCAAAAAAAATTTTATCGTACAAATGCAATCTCCTTATCTTAAAAAAAAAAAAAAGACTAACCTATTGTCATAAATACATATATTTCACAAATTTTTATCATCTAGGTATTTAAAAAAAATATTTAGAAACTAAGTTCAAAATTCCACAATTCATGTTCTTATGTCATTTTCAAATTCCTTTTCTAAGTGTCTCTAACATTCTATCCAAGTACAACTATTATTATTTTAAGAAAATAAGTGTCGATTTATAACCCCCCTTTTGTCCCCCATTATCTTGCATCTACCTATTATTAACCCCATACTTGTGGATATGGTGAATAAATATAAGGATCACCATTATTTTCACATATAATATGGCCTCAAATTGTATAAAGCACAAACAGAGTGTGTCACATGGATAATATAATTTCAAGTGGAAAAAAAGGATCCAAGAACTGAGCCACAATAATAAACTTAGAAAGACAAGTGTTTCACGTAAATTTTTAGCTTTTATTCTAGGAAAGAGAGAAAAAAACTCAATACAAGTATGGTTGAAAAACCTATTTGATTGTCCATGAATTAAATTCAAATGATTTTGAGATCTCCTCTTTAACTGGGGAGGAAGACCTATAGATAAGAAAGCACTAAAGTGAATTTGTTTATTAGACAGATAATTGGGTGGATTGCCTAGTGATAGCTAGATCCCAAAAGTGAGAACTTTCTTAGGGGCTGTCAATCTAGATGTTTTTAAATAATCAAGTTGATAAAAATGAAAATAAAGTACTTGCATCAATAATCAAAAGGTACTAAAAATGAACACAAGAATGATTGTTAAGGAAATAGACTAGAAATGATATAATTAGTGATAAATTGATTAGTACTAATGCTAACAGGTTGGGGTATGCTTCAAAAAATTTGAAATGGGTCTGTGAACAGTTAAAAACATATAAAACTAGATTTTTTGGGGTTAGGTAGGTCAAATTATCTTTCTGGTTTTTTTACCATAGGTGACCATTGATGGTTGGGGTGATCGTCAATAGTTATGTTTGACTATTAGTAGTTGGGGTTTGATCATTGATGGTTGACTATGTATTTTTTAGGTTTGATCAACAATTGAATGACAAGATTCCATAGATGAATTTTGGGAGTTGGGTGAGGGCTAGGCTAATTGTAATGGAATAAAAGCACATGAATAGTAATAAACAAGCACTTGTCTTACCAAAAGTTGATTGGGTGAGTGGTTGGCACAATTAACCTATGGGTGAAATTTGGCTTGATTCCATCAAAGTAATAGTATCTAAAATCTTGATTGAGAGGTGGCAGTGAGTTTTCTCTTAATAAGATGGCTTGATAACATGGATGATGCTAAAAAATAAAAATCTTAGTACCTAAGCTCCTGATAATTATTGCAGATGGAATTGACTCCTAGGCCTCTCTCTTATAGGCACAAGCAAGAGGTGGAAGTGAAGGTATAACTGGGTCATCTAAATATAATTGGTTCATGTGAAGGCTTGCAATATTAATAAGATGAGTTTATATTTAGAAGAGGGTCGATGAAGCTTGCATGATTTTGGTGAAAAGGTAGATCTTGACCATTGATGGTCAGGGGTTCCTAAGGCTGACTGTCGATGGTCATCCTGACCATAGATGGTCAGGGTCTATAAGAAAAGGGTCCTAAATGTCAGGGTCATTCAACTTGGTAAAAATTTGTACAAGTAAGTTGGGTTAGGCCTGATAGGTGTAGGTTGGTCCCAAGGGGATTCTAGGGTAGGTCAAGGTTATTTTTGACATTTAAAATCATAGGTGTGCAGATTTTTGGTGTCTACATTTTGCCCCTTTTGGTTATGAAACTTTCATGAATGAGATGCAAAACAAAATTAGAGTATGGGTCAAGGGTTTGGTTGCCTTAAGAGTGGGAGGAGGTGTTCCCCCTCAAACTAGGATTTGGTGAGGTAAAATTGAAGTGGGTATAAGTTTGATAAGTGGTATTTGGTGAGTCATGAAGTGGTGACATGAGGTCGAGCATTTGAGATGCAAAATTATGTACAAAATGTATCAAAAGGTACAATAGTCAATATCATGCAAATACTATATTT
Source organism: Torreya grandis (assembly GCA_037957365.1). Lineage (NCBI taxonomy): Eukaryota > Viridiplantae > Streptophyta > Pinopsida > Cupressales > Taxaceae > Torreya > Torreya grandis. The sequence goes on from JARHVA010008333.1 coordinate 31,053, forward strand.
TCCAAGGTTAGTATAAATAAGGGTTGGTGAGAAGTAGGACAAGTGACAAGTGAACTACATGATTACTTATAGGTGTGGTAGCTGAGAATGCTCATAAATGCAAGTATCCTAAGTGATTTTCATGTTTTTGATGGGTATCCAAGGTAGGAAGTGCTCCCAAGGAAACCATAAATGGGTCAACTATCATGAGTATCTGAGGTAGGAAGTTCTCCTGATGAGACACAAGTAGGTCAGTATACATGAGGTGGCACAAAATGCAAAAGGGGTCAATATGCCAATGTTGTCATTGTAGTCAAAGGACTAGGTAAAAAGTGTTGCTAAATTATGCACCAAATGGCCTAAACGAGAATGATGGTGAGGTGATGAGGTGGTTAGGTTGGTTGGAGAAAGGCATCTTTAAAAGTAGTAAAAACCCTAGGATAGTGTGCTAAAAATGGTGAGTTTCAGGTAAAAAGTGAAACTAGGGTTTGTAGGGTTTCCTGATCATCAATGGTCAAGGTCCCTAGAAGGTGACCATCAATGGTCACCCTGACCATTGACAGTCAGGGAAAACCCTAAAAATATGGATGGGTAAAAGTAAAAAAATAAATTTAGTTTTGGTATTATTACTGTTGTGCATTGTGGACTGTCTCTAGTGACTTTGGTGCTTATGAGAGGAAGGTGTTTGCTGAGGTGGGTGTTGCTCATTGGCCAAAGGCATGTGGGTGATAATGTGGGTCTAGGATGTAGGGAACATGAGGACATGGCTGGGCACCTTATCATGGGATCAGACCATGGAGGAGGTCACAGAATGAGGTAGGGGGTGCATTAAAATTGCTAGATGAGGCATGTTTTTATATTGTTGAGTTTGCTTGGGGAGGTAGGTATAGAAATGTGAAAATTTGCCTATATGCCCTAGTTAAGTTTTTAGGGTTTTTGGGAAAATTGGTGAGTATAATGTCAAATTGATAGGGTGGGTGATTTGGGTAGCATGTTAGCTAGTTATAGTGCTTAGGCTAGTGTTTTGCTTGTTTGTTAATTATTTTGGGCTCTTGGGGTTTTAGGTGTTCTAGCCATGAAATGTTTATAGGTGACCATTGATGGTCAAGTTTGATCATCGATGGTCAACACCCTAGGAATTAGGGGTGTCTAAATTTTGGTAGTCAGCATGACCACTAGTATTTAGGTAGGCTAGGTTTTTGGGGTTAATGTTTTATGGTTAGGGCTAGGGTAAGTGGTTATGTTTAAAGTTTGGTCAAATGGGTTGGGTATTAAGGGTGAATGGGCCTAGAATAGGTCAAATGGGTTAGGGTTATGGTTAGGTCAAAGAAAGGGGTTGGTTAACTAGGGTGAATGGTTAGGGTTAGGTCAAATGGGTTAGGGTTATGATAAGTATTTTTTGAAGTGTGCTAAGGGTCAGGGTTAGGTCAAATAGTTTGGGGTTAGATTAAGGGTAATGGGTTGAGAAGCTAATCTAGGTTACTAGAGGGGTAACATAGCCAGTGTGAGATAGGTGGGTAAGAGTGATAGAGGAATAGGTTAATTAAAAAGGTAGGGTAGATAGGCCTAGTAATAATAATTGAGCCTAGTGTTTGGTTTGATGCAGGCTAAGGAGTAGATCTAGATGCATGACCATGTATCTTCTTTGTGCTTCTCAGGGGATGACCATGGATGACTGGACACATATAAAGGAGGTAGGGCTAGGAGCAATGAGGCACTACCAGCATGTGCCCAAGGATGCATTGATGATAGTAACACTCATCGAGAGATGGGATCTTACTATTAATACCTTCTTGTTACCGACTAGGGAGATGACCATTCTCCTAGAGGATGTACATAAGATCACTTGACTCCCACTATGTGGTAAGGTGATATTCCAAATAGAGTAGGAGGAGTAGGATGAGTATGTTGAGAATCTATATGGAGATGATAGTGACTAGGTCTGGTGGCATTCTGGAGGGTTTAGCTACATAGGGTTATATGAGAGAGCTCTAGAAGAGAGGAGATTGATGATGATGTTGATGGTTGTGGTTACATGCTTTGGGATCCCAAATACAAGTAGCAGGAGGTTTCCTTATGTATTATTGGTTGTATTAGTGGAATTATTGCTTGGGAGGATAGTATTTGGTTAGGTCCTAGTTTTACTAGTTCAAATTTATGAGTTGTGGGGATTTAAACACCACCAAAGATATGGTTTCAACATGGGTGCGGTTCTTCATTATTGGGCTTACGAGCACATCCAGGTTCTGAGGCCAATGGGATTACCATGGGTAGGGTACACACAATTAGAGTTCCCTATTGGTTTTATGAGATGGAGAGATGGTATGGATTTATTAGGTGTAAGAGGTGGCACCCATGATGTTGATTAGCTCAGGGGTGCCCTAGGTGCATTAGTAGCTAGGGACGTTACCTAGAGGCCATACCTATAGTTTCCTATTTGGCTAGGATACATGATGTAGACCCTCACTATGCATAGTTACAAGTGGATAGTGGGCTATTGAGAGGGTGAGGTTGAGTTGATTCCATTTGACTAGGTGTTGTGTCAATTTGGCTTGCTACAAGGTGTACCAGGTCCACATGCATGGTATAGGAGGTAGGATTCAAAGGTTTAGTTACTAGTGCCCTATCTTACTCAAATAATTTTAGATGGTGGTTTTAAGGAGCTTTATGTTAGGACTCCTATGGATGATGTAGGGTAAGTAGATGGTTATATGGCTGGTACCAATCGATCTATGCAATGGTAGACATTGGTGGATATGCTAGAGGTGTGAGGTTGATGGATGTAAACCAGCGAGGCTGGATAAGCAAGGGCGACATTGCTTGTGGCCTAGGCTTAGATACAGGTGTTGTAGGGATAGGTGGCCACACTATAGGGTTAAATCACCATATTTTAGGGTCATATTACCATGTTTATAAGTGAGAGAGACTATGCACAGGCATCCCTAAGTATAGTTATGCAAGAGAAGGACCTACTAAGACAAAGGGTTGGAATAGGTGCAATAGCAAGAGGGCCACTAAGGATAGTGCCATGGTCATAGTACCTAGCCATCATAGAGGAGCTTAGATACTATGAGGTAATGGTGCTAGACAAGTTACACCAAGCCATGAGATATGTAGAGTATGAAGCTAGTTTGGCTGATGGGCCCTTGATAGCTACTCCAAGTTAGTGGGTTGCTATAGTGGGTCAAGAAAGGGTCCTAGGGGGGCCACCACTAGGTATAGGCATAGGCATAGATGGGGCTAATGGTAGTGGTTCAGGCCCATGATTATGTTCAAATGTATTTTTGTGATGTACTATTCTGATATCGGCCTGCACATCGATATAGAGAGATGTATATTTTTTTTGGGAGAGCTGACACATTGTTACATGTATTTTTTTTTGATGATTCGATGTATATGATATATGGTTTTTGATTTTATATATGATGGATGCTTATGTTTCATGTGGTGCTCATGCTTATGATTATGGTTATGGCTTATGGTTCCTGACTTGTGGTTTATGATGTTAGTGTTCCAATTAGTAGCTTAGGTATGTGATGCTAGAAAGATATTTATGGTGTTGTGATTTTGTTCATGGATATGACATGATGTGTTATTGATGAATGTATATTATATGATAATGTAATGGCTTTGTTTATTGTCATATAGATGGAATGGTAAATGGTATATGCTATGATTTCTTTCTCATTAATTTGGTTTATGCTTATATTAGTGTAATGATATGCTTATAGGCTCATATAATGTGATAAGTGTAAATGGATAGGTTCATGTTTATGGTCTATTGTGATATGCTTACATTATGTTTGGTGCATAGAGAGATAGATGGTGTTGCTTGTTGATATAGTTCATAATGTTCACACTTTTGATGTGATGTTTGTTATTCATGATCATAGAGGTAGAATGTGAATATGGTTAAAAATGAAAATACATGAAGTAGGTAAAAAACTAGATGTGTAGGAAAGTGATAAGAATCATGAGAGGTATATCCACCTAAATTGATAAAAGATAAGAAAAAATAACACAATGCCTTATCATTAGTAAGGACCAACATGAAATCCAAAGTTGGATTGGCTTAGTGAAGATAATCCATTCAGATGCTTCGCATTAGCATGTGTAGGTTGATAAATAGGTATCTTGATAATAGTGTGTTAAGTAAGCTCATAGTCCCATGCATATGATATGTGAAGGGAGAATGGGTGAAATGAGAACTAGTAGTGAGATTAGTATGCCTTTTTTGTAGGTTTCCAAAGTGGTAGTATAAATAAGTCTATATTTATATACAAAGTGTAGACTGATCGATACAGGAAGTATACTAAGGAGGGATGATTGTGGCTTTCCAAGATTATTTATTTTATGAGAGCTGATTATAACTTTCAAAATTCTTTTGCTTTTGCTTAGGGGTCTTTTCTATTTTGCTATTACTTTAGGGTGGGAGAAACTGATCGATGTAAGAAGTTTCCCATAAAATGCTAGCTTTTGACAAATACTTTGCTTAGCCATCCTTCAAGGGAATGGTCTAAGTTTATGTGCTCTGTTTAAATGCTTTTGATATCTATCCTTCAATGGAGTAGTCCACCTTACATTTTACAATTTCAAAATGATTTTCAATAGCTACCCTTCAAGGGAGCAGTCTATGGATGCTAGGGATGACCCATAATTTATTCTTGAATTTTGCTATTGCTCTTACCTTTGTTTGTTTTTTATTGACATAGAATTGCTTATACATGCTCAATGGACTACCTTTATGAAGGAAAAACTAAGCTGACATGAAGATTCAGTAGGTGAAAAAAGGGGTATAGGTGACAATGACCATAGGAACCAATCTCAAAGAGATAGGAAGTAATATGAGAAGCATGCCATGGGTAGAGACATGGTACCCATAGTTTAAGATTAGTCTATTATTATGATGGATAATCACATGATTTAGATTTATTTAGTTTCCCTTAAAAAGAGGGAAATGAATGTGGTTGCAGGGGATGAGCTTAAGTTAGACAAATGATGATTGTGATCCCTATTTAAAAATAAAAGGGACTCAGATGTGAATCATTGAGAGGCTTAGGTTTTGGCTTGCCTTCAAGAGAGTAAAAATGATAAGCTCCTGATCCATACTTATGGGTTATGATATAGGGTCCAAGCTAATTAAAAACAAATTTTCCCTTTTTGCTTTTCTCCATATTAGTTACATGTTAATTTTCCTTGAGAACACGATATCTAATATTGAATTCTCATACTTTTAGGTGTTTGTTATAGGCATTTTTGATTCATTATTAATAGACATGAAGATAGGAAAGGGTGGCCAAATGATGCTCATCAAGTAGCTCAAGTTGGACTAAACATTCCTGACGATAATCATCTTATGAAAGAAGGTTATGTAAAGATATGCGAAGAGAAGGTATTTAGATTTCAAGAGGTAATACAACCTTGATTCCAAACATGAGATAAAAAGGTCTAGCACCTATAGGGTTTTCGATGCTAGTATGATATACCCATAAGGGATGTGCAAGTGCCAATATCAACCTAAGACATTGATCATTTTGGTAGGCATGTTTTTAAAGATTTTGTTAAAGGCTTCTATTTATCTATTTACTTATGGGTGATAAGGTGATGAAAAACTAAGTTCAATTCTGAATACATCATAAAGGCCTTGAACTTGTTTGTTTTTGAAGGATTTTCCATTATCGATGATGATCTTATGGGGAACATCGAAATGGTAGATGATGTGATGGGTGATAAATTTGAAAATATGTTTAGCTTTTATCGAGACAAGGGGAATAGATTCTACCTATTTGGTAAAACATTCATTCATGGTAACGATAGAATGATGTCATTGTGAAGAGTGGGGGTTGATTTCACCAATAAGTTCAAGACCCCATTATGAAAAGGGCCAAAAATCCATAGAAATGCAAAGGCTATTACTAGGTGTGTGATGTAAATTAGCATGTTGTTGACACTTGACACATTTTTTCACATAATCACAACAATCTTGGTTAAGGGTAGGCCAATAATATCCTAAGTGGAGGATACGCTTGGCCATAATAAGCCAACTAAGTGACCCCCATAGATACCCTCATGCATCTCCTTTATAGTGTGAGAATATTCTAGACCATAAAGGCAACATAATAGGAGGCCATCAAAGCCTCGTTTGTAGAAGATTCCTCTCATAATGGTATAATGAGAGGTGATTTGAATAAATGCTCGATGGGCATTCCTAGAGAGGCCTAAGGTAACTATGCCAAGGTTAAGGTAGTCAAAGGTTTGTTGATACCGAAGGTTAGTCATAACTTCTTCCACATTGAAGATGGTTAGAGTGTCTGATTTAGTGTAAGAAGGTTCAATGAGGCAGTGGACAATGACTAAAATTTTGGTGTCCAAGTGTGATAATGGGATCTATGAGGCAAGAGAAGCCATGGTGTTAGCAAACTTGTTGGTAGATCATAGGGTGGTTTGAATATGGTAGTGCTTGAATGATGCTAGAAGTTCTATAACTAGTTTCCTATATAGTTACATCATTTCATTCTTATACTGATAAATGCCATCGACTTGGTTGACCAAAAGTTGGGAGTCACCAAAGATATTGATTATTCTAACTCCCAAGGCTAAGGTAGTTTGGAAACTTATTACTAGGGCTTCATATTCAGCCACATTATTGGTACATTTGAAGTCAAATTTAAAAGACAAAGGAAGTGGTTCATCAATGAGGGGGATAAGGATGATATTGACTCCCCCACCATGCTAACATTTGGAACCATTAAAAAACATGGTTACTTGGTTTTTGAAATCTGCTTGAGACAGGCTTGTTATAAACTCATTTAGGAATTTGAGAGGAGGTTGGTTTTCTATTAGAGGTGTATCGGCCAATTGGTCGGTAATGACTTACCCCTTAATCAAATTTTTCTAGAGGAGCTCAAGGTCAAACTTAGCTAAAATCATGAGCCACTTGGACATACATTGATTTTAGTATGGTATGGAGTGTATGTACTTGAGTGGGTTGGTATTGATTATGAAAAAAGTTTTATGGTTAAGGATGTGGCAGCAAATTTTGGTGGCTAGGAAGACTAAAGTCAAGCATAGTTTCTTGATATGTGTGTACTGAGCCTCATACTAGACAAGTGTGTGGATAATTTAATAGATGACTTTATCTTTATTTTGTTCAACCTGATGGGCAAGCATTGCCCCTAAGGAATGGTCAATGGTAGATATATAAAGGTAGAAAGGTTGGTCATCTTTAGGAGGTGTGAGGACTAGTGGAGATAAAAGGTACTATTTGAGTGCATCAAATGCCTTTTGATAATCAACATTCCAATTATAAGAGATATCCTTTTTCAAGAGGTGATAGAAGGGTTGACACCAATTAGAGAGCTGTGAGATGAAGTAGTGAATGGATTGGAGCTTCCCCTACAAACTATAGAGTTGCTTAGATTGGCTAGAGGTAGCATCTTAAGGATGGCTTTAATTTCAGTCATATCAACCTCAATTCCTCAAAGGGAATTGATGAAGCCTAGAAGTCTACCTAAAAATACCCAAGAAATACATTTCTTGGGATTGGGGAAGACATGATAATGGATAAGTCTCTCAAAGATAATCTTGAGAATGGCCAAGTGGTCTTTGCAAAGTTTGGATTTCTTGAGGAGGTCATTCACGTAGTCCTCGATGATTGTATGGATAAGGTCATGGAAAATATATGTCATAACATATTGGTAGGTTACACTAGTGTTCTTAAGACTAAAGGGCATGACTCTATAATAGAAAGTCCCCCATGGGGTGATAAAGTTAGTTTTGTGCTAATCTTTAGGGTTAATCAAAATTTGATCATAACCCAAGAATCCATCCATGAGAGACAACATCTTGTGGCTTGTTATAATATCAACAAGCTGGTCAATGCTAGGTAGAGGAAATTCATCCTTTGGGTAGATGAGGTTTACATCATGAAATTTCACATAGATATGTAGTCCCCGTATGGCTTTAGTGATAGGCATGATGTTTGAAACCCATTGGGGATAATCAATGTGTTGAATAAAGTTGACAAAAAGAAGGCATTAAAGCTCTTATTTGACAAGGAGGGATATGTAAGGATGTATTTGGAAAAGTTTCTATCTGACAGGTTTGGCATCATGATTGTTTATGATGTTGTGAGTGGTAATGTTTGGGTCAATACTAGACATATTGGAATACGACCAAGTAAATACAATGCTATGGTCTTGGAGGAATGTAGAGAAGTCCTAAAGTTCCTTAGGGGTGAGAGATCGACCAAGTTTGACAATATGGGGGTTATCCAGAGTTCATATGTCAATATTCATAGTGGGTTCATTCAACATGGTTGAGGTCTCTGGAGGTAAGGATTTGGGGATGGAAGAATCAGGTGCACCAAGGTAGGTGAGAATAGAATCATCATCTTGAGACTAAATAATGTAAATGGTAGGAAAATCTTCTCCTACTAGTTTAGGATGGATTAAAGGGATAGAAATGGGTATCCCTTTCTTTTGATAAGTTAGGGGGCTAAGGGTAATCATGTTGATGAAAAAAAGTTAGGTGGGATGATGTCCTCATCTACACACTTAGGTTCAGGGGGTGTTGGTGAGGAAGGGGTCTCTTATTTTAACAATGGTAGTGGTAGGTTGCATGGATTTCTTCTTATTGGGTATAATAAAGCCAAGGCCATGTTTCTCATGAGGCTTGTGGGTCTCAATTAAGGTCAATATGTGTGGAACATGCTCATATCATCCTAAACCAAATTCCTTCTAGGCACACCTATGAAGGTATAGTTTGGTGAAGTCAGGGTTGTCTAAGTAAGAGAAGTTAGAGGTGAATGGTTGAGGTGAAGGGTGGGTGGTGGAAGCATTAAGTGGTTTATCAATTTACCCATAGATAAAGTGGGTTTGACAATTGGGAGGTCCTAAAGGAATAATGGATCCAATGTTGGGGTCATAACTTGGTTGGTGGTTGAGATTTTTGTATTCTTGATGAGTTTATAATGCATCAAGGGTAAGGAAATGATATTATCCAAGCCTAAGGAATTAGAAGGTAGGCTCTAAGGGATCACTGCTGGGTATTTGGTCTACTAGAATATATGAACTAGTAGATGCCTCTATATAAGGGAAAGCAATAGCTTCAACTTTCATGGGTGAGGGCTTGGTAGTGGATGTTTTTGGTGTGTTAGATGGAGGTAAGAGAATGTCATTAGGTCAGCAGGTCATATTGCATGCTGTAAAAGGGATAGGGTCAGCTTATATGGTAAAAAATTGACCTTCATGTTCAAACTTGACATAATGATGGAGGGTGGAAGGTACACAACCCATGGCACAGATCCAAGGTCTCCCTAGTAAAACATTATACTAGAATTCACCTTCGACCACATAAAAGAGTTTAGGGAGTATATGAGGTCCTAGATGAATGTGGAGGATAATAGTTCCCAAGGTACTATTCATAGTGTCATTAAAGGATGTAAGGTAGCTAAAGTTTTAGACATGACATTATTTGGTAGCTTGAGTTGGTCATAGGCATGGGAAGAGATGATGTTGATACTGGCTCACCCATCGATCATAACCCATTTGACATGGGTTTTTTTGATATGGGTAGTAATAAAGAGTGGGGGATCTGGGTCTTTAAGGTGAATAGAAGGTATCTCTAAGTCCTTGAAGGTAACAAGGGTGGAGAGTTGGAGAGTGCCTATGAAGGCCTCTATAGGTTTGGAGTCTCTAGGTCTAGCCTCAATGGCCTACATAGCCTTTATCATGGCTTGATGATGATGGTGTGAGGTGAAAATGAGCTCGTAGAGGCTCATCTTAGTTGGGGTCTAGTGAAGTTGTTTAAGGATGACCCTCTTAATGGATTCAGAGGGGTTAGCCTCTAAAGTGCCTAAGATGGTAACTTTGGGCTTAGTTGCAGACATAGAGATTTGGATCTAGTTTGGTTTAGGATGAGTTGGTGGGTATATCTATGGGATGGATACTTTGGCCTTCCATTTATCCTTTTATTGTGATCATGTGACCATATTAATGGTATGGATAGAGGGGAAAGGTGGGATATGAGGTTGGGTAAGCTCTTGGTCACTCTATGGTGAGAGTGGGGGATTAGGAATGTTTTGGTGACTGGTTGTTGGGTGTATTGGTAGAGGGGTTAAGGGAGGTTCATCCAGTAAAAGATCATCCTCATCATAGAGTTGATTGATAATGGCTTGGAGAGCTTTGTAACTCTCTGTGTCATACTTAGGTGTCTAATGATAGGAGTAGATTTGACGATCATTGTAAAAGGATGGATTCAAACCAAGAGGATTGAAAGGTCTAATAGGTGGTAAGGTGAGGCAAGAGGTTTGCAAAAACTTTTTAAAAATGGTTGAATAGGATTTAGTCAAAGGTGGGAAAGGTTTAGAGGTTATTTTTTTAGTTGGTAAATAGGTTGTTCTTATGGTAATGGGTTTGGTACGAGAAGGCTTAGGTGAGGTGGTGTTTATAGTTAATGGGTTTGGTTTGGGTATGTTGGTAGGTAGAGTGTTTGAGGTTGATAGTTTGGCTATTGATAATTTAGGAAAGACTAGTGTATTAGATAGTAAATGGGTTGGCATAACCACTAGTAGTAGGTGACATATGTTAAAATGGGGTTTATTTTTAAGTAAGGTTGATAGATGAGGGCCTAAGATAGATGGTAAGGTGGAGGGAGGTAAGACCCTAGCCATGTGGCTATTAAATATTTTTGCCTCTTTGGTTGGTTTGAGTCAAGGTTTGGGTGTAGGATTGGAAGGGGTTAATTTCATTTTCAAAGATGGGTGAGCTAAACTTCATGTACAAAAGGCACCAATAGTTTTGAAAGGTTTGGTCAGTGATGTGGTGGTTAGAGAGGTGGCTATTTTGGTTGACTGAGAAGGCAAGGGGTTGGTAGAAGTTTTGATTGGTTTAAGAGGTGGTGGAGAAATGATGAATTGGTTAGTTATAAGTGTGCTAGAAGGTTCAAGTTTTTTGATGTAAGGGATCCCTAGGTGTTGCCAAAAAGTGGCTTGATCCATATATGGTTTTAGGGTAAATTCTAATTTTTGTACTAATGTGGAAAAAGGTTTGTGTACTAGTTTTTCTTCATGGGTAGTGGATGCAAAAGATAGACTTGTAGGTTGGGGAAGATGGTTGGTAGTTGGTCAATTTCTTGAGGCAAGGGAGGTAAGGTTTGGATAGTTAGATCCTCCATAAGAGGTGTTAGTGGAAAAGCTTCTCTATGGATGATGTCCATAAGAGTGGTAGTTTGTTTGATAGTTAGTAGAGGTGGAAAATCAAGAATGTTTGTTTGTTTAGATGGGATAGTTGAGGTAGTCTGTGATGATTCCAAAGCTTCTATGAGTGTAGCTAGGGAGAAAGGAACCTCCTTGGTTTGGGTCTCTAAAGGAGGGGAAGGCCACTCCATCACCTTGGTAGATGAGGTGGTGGAGGAATGGGTAGATTGGATGATTAGGTCCTCATGGATAGGTGTATCACAAACCATATTGACCATGTGGGCATCATGAGAGCATTTGACTTGTATGTCCTCATTTTTATAGGGGCATGGTTGGGAAAAGGCTACCTAAAGATGTTGAGAGATTGATTTTGAGGGGCATTAGGATTATCCACTATGAGTTTCCCCTTGTTAATGAGGCTTTGGAAAATATTCTTAAAGATATTACATCAATTGATGTCATGTCTAATTACCTAATGAAAGGCACAAAGGTAATTTTCATTGTACCAAGCAGGCACTGGATGAGAAGAATTAAATGACTGGGAAGGCTTGATGGGCAGAAGTTGTACAATATTAGCTTTTAGTAACTTTTCCAACACTGAGGCATAAGATTCTCCAAATGGAGTGAATTATTTTTGGTTACTTTTGTTTGGGTTCCACAAACTTTGGTTAGAGGGATTGTGAGAGTTTTGTTGATTGACATTAGGTGGTGGGGCAGCCTTAAGGACAACTACATCCATAGTTCCCTTGTTATTAGTCCCAGAGTTAGCTTGATTGCCTATTTTGGAGGAGGAGGCTTCATTGGTTTTGAAGGTAAAGTTAGTGTTTCTTAAATTTAGTTTACCCTAATCTATGGCTTAGTTCTCTAAATTATGTGCCATGGTAAAATCCTCATCAAAAGTTATGAAGCTTTGGACACACAATGTAGAAGAGATATGTTTGGCATAGGCTCAAGCAAAAATATTTATAAGTTCAAGTTGAGGCAAGGAGAATGAAAATTGATTGATCAAACTTCTCTAACATGAAACAAAATTGGCAATGGACTCATCATTAAATTGCTTGATAGAATATAGGTCCATGATAGATACCTTCTTGGAAATGTTAATGGAAAAGTGATCTAAGAAGATTTGTGCTAGTTGGGTGAAAGAAAAGATGGAATGCTTGGTGAGGGCACTATACCAGTCAAATGTTAGGCTGGATAAAGACATGGGTAAGGTTTGAAGGAGAAGGGCATCATCATAAGAAATCATTTAACATGCATGCATGAAATCTCTAAGGTTTTGTTGGGGGTCCTCCTTACTTTGAAATTTGGTAAACTTTGGAAGCTCTCATTAAGGAGGGTATGGTCTGATGGGGACAGAAGGATGAATAGGTTTGTTACAAATATGATCATAGGATAGGATGTTATGAGCTCATGAAATGGATGACTCGAGGTTAGTCATATTTTCCATGAGCATTTTCATTAGGTCAGTTTGGTGTGGTGCACTAAAAGGGTTGTAAGGTGGATACTATAGTTTAGATTAGGTACCATACATGTAATTATTTGGTGCTTGAGAGGTTCTTACATATTGGAATGTGGATTATAGAGGTTGAGTATGATAGGTGGATGATGGTGGTTGGGTATTAGGTACATACCCTTGCAGGTTAAGGATGTATCCTAGATTGGGTGTAGCAGATACCTATTGAGGGGTTCCTATAGATTGGTTATGGATAGTTGTTGAGTTGGCAACAAGAGGGGAGGTAGTGACTTCGTGCTGGTAGGCAGTGAAGCACAAGGGATAGGTACCCCTAAGCTCAAAAAAGGGGTATTGACCAATGGGTTGGGGTTTGTAGAGGGAAGGTTAGTAGTGTTGATGGTGGGTTCTCTAATAACAAGTGGAGTGTGATGGGTTAATGGATGGGTTGTTCTTAAGGTAGAGGAGTCATTGGTAGGGGCAAAAGGTGTAAGGGTAGTAGTTATTTGGATAGGTTGGTTTTTAGCTATGGCATCAAAAGGGTTAGTGGACAAAGATGCTTGGGTGGTTGAAGGTTGGATAGTGACCATGGCAATAGGAACATCCCCTATAAGGTAGGATGGCATGACATAAGGAGGATCATGAGATAGGGTTGAAATTGGGGCATGGTGAGGGGAGGTATTAAGGTAGTGCTAAAGGGTAATTAGGTTATTATCTAAAAAAGTGTTAAAGTTCATGTCTCCCTAGGAAAATACCTGAGGAAAAGTAGGGCTTCTCAAAGAATGAGGTGAGTCTTCTACCTTAGATACATACTCCATAGCTGAGGAGGTAGAAGAGGTCGAATTAAGTGACAGGTTCTGCTCTACTAGGTCTCTTCACTGCTGGCAAGTGAGAACCATACAAGAAAGGGGGAGAGAAAACAAGGATAAACTCACCACTAAAACAAGAAGAAGATAATAAAATGATCAAGGCAATCAAGATACACACTATGAATTATGTTAAGCCTAGAGGTTAGTTTTAATCTCGCTTTTGGCTTATGCCTTAGTTTATGAGAATGTGTGATAGAGGTTGGCTTGTAGATCAGGTACTATAGAAGTAGTTTATGGTTGGTTTTGGGTTGTTTAGGTGCTTAAAATAATCTTTATTAGAATCAATACATGGCTTGGTATTGGAGCCTACCTCCTCACTTCACAGTCCCGTAGCAATAGGGTTATCAGGTGCTTAGCCAATATATATTGATATCTAGAGTTTATAATTAACTAGAGAGCTGAATTGGTTCTCCCCTTAGTAATGAATTCCAAGTAGGATTGTTGAAAAGGGTAAGGTGATCGCTAGGTGATGAAATCCCAGTCAGGCCTTATCTCAAATTATTCTTATGTTTGATTGATGAAAGTGGTTTGGCTAGTGTGTAAAATAAGAGTGATGCTAGGATAAGATTATTGTTCTTTAATTCAAAGTGAACTAATGTTAATGGCAAGTAATGGATGCAGTTGATTTTAAAACCCAAAAGAGATTTTAGTTTCAATTATGAACACAGATAGAGAGAAGAGCATGCAAATGTAAAAAAAATGTGAGTAAAGACTCTAGGTCCCACTGAGTGTGACATAATGTTTCATGTAAATTTTTAGCTTTTGTTCTAGGAAAGAGAGAAAAGAAACTCAATATGGGTATGATTGAAAACCTATTTGATTATGTGAATATTAAATCCAAATGATTGTGAGAGCTCCTCTTTGGCTGGGGAGGAAGACCTATGGATAAGAAAGCACTAAAGTGAACTTATTTGTTAGACAGATAGTTGGATGGATTGCCTAGCAATAGCTAGATCCTAGTAGCATGAACTTCCTTAGGGGATGTCAATCCACACATTTTTAAAAAATCAAGTTGATAAAACTAGAAATAAGGCACTTGCATCAATAATCAAAAGGTACTAAAACTAAACACAAGAATGCTTGTTAATAAAATAGACTAGAAATGATCTAATTAGTGATAAACTAATTAGTACTAGTGCTAATGGGTCAGGATATGCTTTAAAAAATCTGAATTGGGTCTATGAATAGTAAAAAACATAGAAAAATAGATTTTTTGGGGTTAGGTAGGTCAAATTAGCTTGCTAGCTTTTTTTCCATAGGTGACCATCGATGGTTGGGGTGATCATCGATAGTTATGCCTGATTATCGGTGGTTAGGGTCTAACCATCAATGGTTGACTGTGTATTTTTGGGTTTGATCAAAAGCTGAATGATGGGATTCTATAGATGAATTTTTGGAGTTGGGTGAGGGATAGGTTCATTGTGAAATGGAATAAAATCATGTGAATAGTAACAAAAAAACACTTGTCTTACCAAAATTTGATTGGGTGAGTGGTTGGCATAGTTAGCTTATGGGTGAATTATGGCTTGATTCTAGTAGATTAATAGTACCTAAAAGCTTGGTTGAGAGGTGATGGTGAGTTGGCTCTCAATAATATGTCTTGATAATATGGATGATGTTGATTGAATTGATTGATCTAATTGACTTGTAACATAAAACTCTAAGTACCTGAGCTCTTGATAATTATTACAAATGGAATTTACCTCTTAGGCCTCTCTCTCTTATAAGCACAAGCAAGAGGTAGAAGTGAAGGTGTAACTAGGCCATTTAAATATAATTCATTTATGCAAAGGCTCAAAACATGAATTAGACAAGTTTATATTTAGAAGAGGGTCGATGAAGTTTGCATGCTTTTAGTGAAAAGGTAGATCCTAATCATTGACGATCAGGGGTTCCTAAGGCTAACCATCAATGGTCACCTTGACCATTGACAATTAGGGTCCATAGGAAAAGGGTCTTGAAGGTTAGGGTCACTCAGCTTGGTGAAACTAGGTGCATATAGGTTGGGTTAGGCCTAATAGATGTAGGTTGGTCCCAAGGGGGTCCTAGGTAGGTATAGGGGTATTTTCAATATTTAGAATAGTAGGTGTGTCGATTTTTGGTGTCTACAACAAGGGAAAAAACCTAAAAATGGAATAAATTTGCATTGCAAAATAGTTTCAAAATTTAAAAACCTTAGCCAAATAATGGTAGGAACACAAGGTATGGTAAGCATGATAATTAAATAAGAGGGGCAAGCCAACATTGAGGACTACAAGTGCAAAGATCCAATTAAAACCTAGATGGTGATTTTGAAAATAATGTGCCACTCTCTAATTTGAGATAAAAACTTACACCTATAAAAACTTCACCACATATAATAGCTCATCTACAATTATGTATGGTATATGTAGTGTATCTTTCCAAGTTTCCCACATAGATAAAGGATAATGTTGTTCACACATAACCTAGAATGGATTACACAAATACAAAAACACAATTGAAACATGAGGGATGATAACCCACTAAGTGTCTTCACACATGGCTATATAGATTCATGATACTCCTAAGGGCCATAACTTAAATAAATAGTGTTGCACAAAGATACCATGGATAATTATGTGAACACACTACATTATGATGATGCACTAGCTGATAAGACAAGTTCACTAGAATGAAAACTATGATCTAAAGGTTTGAAAAATGTTGTCTAGGTGGATGATGAAGAATGAATAGAGGAGGAATAATATATAGAAGAGTAGAAAAGGGATGGATTATCTAGAGAATAAACATACAAGGGTGAGGATACAAAAATTAATGATGTTGAATAAAATCATCCAAGGGAAAAAAGGATGGCACACATAAAACAAGCAAGTCACATGACTCTGGTTATATTTTTCAACATCATAGCCCATAAAAAAATACACACCATCAAAAGAAGATGAACAATCTGAGAACGGGTCCTAAATACCATAAATAATGAAGTCTTATTCTTATGGAACTTATTTTTCAAGATGAGTGCCTCAACATAAACCCAAAAGTAAATGCCATTTATTTTGACACTCATTTAGATGAGCCTTATTTTAAATCACCAAAAACTTATGTGTGGTTAGAAGATACATTCACCATTGATTGGGATATCATGCATGTAGACCCATCTAAAATGATTGAGGTTCAATCAGGTTATGCACTAGTGATGTTGGATTCATAAATGTCACAAAAAAATGTTATGAAATATGTGATTTCAATAAAAAAACAACTAAATCAAGATGAAAATAAGTGCATAGCAAAATAGTTTAAACTATCACTTTTTGAGGTAAACATAATAGAAAAAGTGTAAAAGTCACCTGTGAGGATCACAATTTGATGGATGAAATCACCCTAGAAGGAATAAAGGATATAAATTAGCATAGAGTTATGGTAGATAGATTATTTTTAAAGGTCAAGAGCATTATCTCTGGATAAATTGAACAAGAATAAAATAGTGGTCACAACAAGAATTTGATGAGTGATTAAAAATTTGTGATAAGGTGATAGTTGAGATCTAAGAGAAGGTGGACCTTGTAGATTAAGTATTTTAAATTTTCACACCAAACATAAGTAATCAGCTTTGAATACTTGGGGAAGAAATGAAACAAAAATATCTAAAAATGAAATAAGTACAAACAAAGGATATGATTAAGATGAGTAAAATCCTTAAAGACACTGACGAGTTAGAAAAGAAAAAAAAGTGTGGTGAATTGGAGAAAAGTTTCAAAGTATTATAGCTTAAATCTATGGATGAAGAAACAAAGGTGTGTGTGACATATAATGTTGTTTTCTAAGAAGTGTAAATGGAAAACCAAAAGGTGAAAGATAATAGGGACCAACCACATGTGGTGAAGAATTTATCCAAGAAGATGTTGGATAGGGTTTCAATAATTTAGACTACACTTACAAGGTGGAGTCAATTTTGGGATGATATCTGGTGATTGAGCTAGTTTTTTTAGAAGAGTAGCATTCAAAGGAAGGTTTTATCTAAGGATGAACAACATGGTTAGTGTGGGGTGACATTGGATCATAATTTTGACTAAGTATAAAGTGCACATTTAAGTTTATTGATAATCAGAGGGTGAAAAAGGTGGTTAAAATTTACATAAGGCATAAAGTCATAAGGTGAAATAAATAGGTATATTAGGGGAGACCCCAATTTTTAAAAAGTTTTAAAAAGTGCCATCACGCTCATCATTAAACGAGGAAATAGTTGTGTATATATATCAATAAACTTAGGAAAACTTGGATCGGGAGGACCTACCAAGTCTCAGCATGTGTTGATGACAAAAATTTGGTCAACATGAACCACATAGTGTATTGAATGGGAGGGAGGTTGTGCAAAACAATAAGTGAAAAATGAGGTGATCCAATCTAGGGAACTAGTAGGAGGAACAAATCTTCAAGCATAACGTAATTAAAGAAAGTCATTACTTGAAAATATTTGAGTGGATCTAGCATAGTATGTTAAAAATAATGTTCAGATAGCCAAGACACTTTATTATAAATCAATCATACCCTACTATATTTAGAAATAATCACACACTTTAAGGGACACATATTTATTAATAATAACTTCAAGGTGGTGGCTTATACCTATAATATCCCACCTTGCCTCTTAGTTTAGGTTGTTATCATTGTTGTTGTTGATTTAATTTTTTTAACATTAATTTTGGATAATTGATGACATTATTGTTACTATTATTTATATTTTTAAGTTTAGGGACACTCATGTAATGTTGTGAATTAATTCCAAGAGGGTGAAGCTTTCATTAATGGTTGTTGTGATTATCTAAGTTTGTTTACTAAACTTGTGATGTTTATGATCGTGATTGTCCCTCAAACTCTTGCATAACTTGTATTTAATGTTTAAAATAAATAAGTGTTGGTTTGGGCCATTAATATTCTAAAATTTATCAATGTTAAAAGCTTCATGTCATTTTTTTTACTAACCCAACTATGCTTGAGTAGTCTCTCTTTGTACTTCAAGTGAGTGCACAAGTTTGTTTGCATGATATGTTGGTGTAGTGAGTATAATTTATTAGGGAAAGTGAAGTGCTATAAAAATAATGACTAGTGCATAGGAAAATACCCTAAAAGTTTCTCAATGATATTATGAAATTTTTTGTTTTTTTGTAGACACCTAATTTAGGTACATGGCTTGTTATTGAAATAATTTTAATGTCATTTTATACATATAGTTCATAAGTATTTCTATGTACTTATTGGTTATTTTCATGTGTGTTTGCTTTGTCTCCTTATTCTATGTGGACCATGTCTTATTCTCTTGATTATATTTTATTTCTCTTATACATTTCAATATTTGGGAATTCTATCCTTATACTTCTCTCTCCCCTCTCTTCTTCTTCCCTTAGTATTCTATTTTTTTTCCTTTAGGACAAATTTGATAGTCTATCAGATATTCCATGTGCAGATTTGGTAGGTTGTGAAATTCATGCCTATTGTTTTTGTGGGACTATGGACTCTTTCCCCTTTATTTCACTTGTGTGGGAATTTTTTCTTGACAACATTATTTATCATTAGGTTGACTTGCATGTTAATATGTACCTATTTTTCATTAGAAAATTATATGTATAAAATAAATCCTAGAGGCATTTTAATAACAAGTATAAATAGTTATTATCTAACATTTCAAATCTAGGCACAATCTAAAATGATTTATTTACAATCTTAGTATTTTCATTCAAAGCTTTAGTGAAGTATTGTACCAAAATAAGGATAGGTGAATGTGCATAGTTGCATGCCCACTTAGGAAAAGGAGGTTGAATTCCTTACTCAAAATATCCATTCACATTACATAAGAACTATGTGGGGTGTAATTATACCATGAGAAATATGTAGATGTAACTCCCACAAGGTTACCAAACCCACTTAACCTTTTTATTTATCCTCTTGTAAGCTTGTGTGGTGAATTAGGTCAAGAAGGCAACATAAGACAAATTATGCCAATGAATTTTGGAAAGTGGAGACATAAATTTTTATGAAATCATCTTGTGAACCTATTAGAATAATATCAAAAAAATCACAATAAAAGGTTGGTGGCTAAGAATATATTCATTGAAAAAACAAATATAACATATTTGGCTATTGAAATTACCTTAAGCATATTTGAAAATATAAAAACATGCACAAAATACATACTTATGGACTTTGATCTCCATATTTCACACACATATTTTATACCACTTACACAATCTAGATCCACTTTAAAAATCCCAAAATTCTACCAAGGTGTGGTCATTTTATCATTCTTTACTCTTTATTTACTTACCTTTATTTTTCCATGCCTTGTCATTGTTTCATTTGTTCTTGTTAGAATCCATAAGGTAGATTTATTGATGTTTTTGAATGTCATATCCTTCCTCTCCCTTATGCACATAGTTTTACCTTTTTCCTTGTGTTAAAATATGCTAATGTCACATTTGGTAAAACATAATTGGTGAACCCATTCTACCTGCATCCAACTTAGGGTTCCTTTTACTCATACCCATTATTTTTTTAGTCATTTTAATTTATGTGATCAAGTGTTTTTAAGTTATAGTGATAGGAAATAAGTAATTCAATCCATTATACAAAATTTTGAAACATGTATTTTAGCAAACCCTAAATTTGTTTTGGAATTGTGAATGTTGTTTAGTTAGTAACCTTGATTCTACTATCAAGTTTGTACTTACATTGATTTTTCATCTATATTTTTTTTATCATTGTTTTTCATCCAAAATAATTTCCAATAAGGTGACCATGTTTACTATTAATGATTAAATTTAACCTATAAATGAACTCCTTAACAACCCTAATTTTACTACTCATGAGATAGTGGCAATGGCACATACACTAGGTGCCTTAAAAATACAAGTGCAAACCTTATCTCTTACTTATGAGTCATCCCATGCTAGTCTTGATTCTAATGTTATACCAAATAATCATATTCCTTGTAATGTGATAAATGCTCTTCTCCCTCATGTTTTTTTTATGCCTACATTTCAAATATTTGATAGACATGTAGATCCTTTTGTACATATTATTTCATTTTCTTCTTTTATTGGAAACTATGATCATCAAAGTACAATAATTCTTAAGTTTTTTCATAATAACTTGATTGATAATGCCTTAGATTGGTTTCTAAAGTTACCTAGGGGATCTTTATATAATTATCCCATGATATAAGATTCTTTCTTACAATGTTTTATCATTAATAGTGGACCTTGTGATACATTTGAGTGTGTCCTTTATATTCAATAAGGCTCAAAATATGAGCATTTATTACTACATTCTTTGATTCAAATGCAAAATTTATTCTCTAATTTTTCAACCTTCAGATCTAGAACAACAATATGTATTTAGTCATGGCCTCTTACCTAAATTTAGAGATTATTTACTTTGAAATGCTTATCCATAATTTGATAATCTTTGTTATGTTTCCATAACATGAGACACAAGCAATATACCATCATGAGACTTATGTGCTTCATATTCATATACCTCTCTAATTCTTAATAAAATTCAAATTCCTATCAAGAATAAATTTATGCCATTTCTAGGAAAAGGGTGACTCTTCCAACAAGTCATACACCATCCCTTAATGGGTCATGAAAACTTACTAAGTTGAAAGAACCTCTAATTTAAATATTTATTGATTTAAAATTTATTTCACTCCCTCCTATTATATATTATAACACATTTTATAGACCAAAATCAATTAAATTTAGAAAATAATGTGCCTGCCATAGATCTCATAGATAGTAACAAATAAATGTTATGATAAGAAAGAGAAAATTTATGATGTTATGTAAAAATGTGATTTTGAGATTATTGAACATCATAATAACACCACTACATCTCCAAAGGTTGAACAACCCATTTCACATGATAAACCATCTCCAAAGAAAGATCTTCCTAGACAAGTATTACCCAAGAAAT